>PVJS01029056.1:0-25051 GCA_004027185.1 Glis glis
CTCCCCCTCTCTCTCTCTCTCTCTCTACTTAGTGAGGCCCTCCGCAACTTCGTGAGACCCGGTTTCAAAATAAAGTATAAAAAGTAGGGCCGGGGGTGTAGCGCGGGGGTAGAACGCCCCTGCGTTCAATCCCCGGTACCGCAAAAAAAAAAAAAAAGAAGTAGAATTATATAGACTGAAAATTTGTGTTCTCTCCAAAATCCATACGTTGAAACCTAATCCCCAATGTGTTGGCAGTGAGGTGAAGCTTTGGTAGGTGGTTGGTTCCACCCTCATGAATGGAGAAGCCCAGGAGGTCTCTTTCCCATTCTACCATGTGAAGGTATAAAGAAAAGACAGCTGTCTACAAACCAGGAAGCAGCTCTCTCTGAACACTGACTTTGCCAGAGCCTTGGTCTTGTACTTCCAAGCCTCCAAACTTGTGAGAAATAAATTTCTGTTGTTTATAAGCCACCAAGTTTATGTTGTTTTCATTATAGCATCTCAAAAATATTAAGAAATTGATTCATTTATGTATTTGCAGGATGCAGTTCCATTGTGCTTTGGCTTTCACTATGTCTGTTAAAATATTAGCTGTTTGTCTGGCTGTTGCCACTCTGTAAGTAATTTTTTTTTAATCTGGCTAATTCTCAGGTCTTCTCTTTCAGTGTTTGGCTTCCATTAGTTATAATACAATGTGCCTAGGTGTGTTATTCTTTATCTTGCTTACTATTTATAATGCTTACTGAATTATTGGCCTGATATATTTCTGTTTAAAAAAATTCAACCAGTATCTTTATTTGTTGTCATGTTCTTCTATAGAGTAATTACATCCATATTAGATAATTGAATTCTGTTTAATATTTTCTAATGATATTTGCTGCATCTTCTAGCTTCTTCCCTCAATTCAGCCTGTGCATTTTTTCCTGATCTGTTTTTACTGTAGAAAGTCTGCTGTTAAATCCATACAGTTAGTACTTAATTTCACATTGTATTTTTAGATGTATAACTTTCATTTGCCTTATTTTTATATATCCCAGTTCTCTGGTGAAATTTTATTTATTTATATCTATTTTAGATCTAAGGAATAAGTCTGATAATGCCAGCAACTGAGTGAGCCATGTCCATTTCTTATTCTTTTGTATCTTAGGATCATATATTTGTCTCATCAGTAATTATCAATTGAATGCCTTATAATCTATAAAAATATTGAAGAGGATTAGGACTATCTTACCTATGCTCAAAAAAGTTCAGTTCTTCCTCTGATAATCAGTTAGAGTCAAATTAATTTGCTGACTTTGTAATCTTGATCTAACTCTGCTCCAGTCATATAACAGGCATAGCCTTCAAGCATTTCTAACAAGCTGCCTGGTATATCTGCTAGTGGTTGCCCTTCTTGATGGCTAGAAGAAGAAGAGAATCTGTGAGTATTTAAGTAATCTTGAATAAATGTTGGTTGGAATATGGGCAGTGGAAACCATTCTGATAAGGTCTCAGATGGAAATGAAAAGCATGTGATCGGACGTTAGAGGAAAGACCATCCTTGTTAAAAGCTGTCAAAGAACCAGGTGTGGTGGCACAAGCCTGTAATCCCAGTACTTGGGAGGCTGAGACAGGAGGATCGAAGGTTCACGGCCAGCATGCAACAATTTATGGAGACCCTTATTTAATCTTTTCAGTGCTATGAGGCTGCTGAAAACTCTACTATTTTTTAAATTTCTGCTAGTCTTCTCAGACTTTTATCCTGCTCAGCTAAAGAGTTTGTCTAGTATTTTAAGTGAAAAACCATTTAGTGTTTTGTTCATATCTGTGATTATTTTTCTTTCTGGGATATTGATCCCACAAATGCTGACTGTCTTAACACATGAAAAATCTATTTTTCCTCCAAGCTTTGCAGGCTTTCCAAAACCCACTGACTTCTCTTTATTTTAGCAGTGATGCGTTGCCTGAGTTCTCAGCCTCTCCCGGCATCAAGAATCAGCAAACACTCCAAAGGCAGGTATAGGAAGTCAGTTCATTTCTCTGAAGTTCCTTCAGAGATCAGCTCTTCCAATTCTGCTTGCCACATGGTTTCTCCATCCATTCAAACTGAATATGTGGGATGGGAGGGGGGTGGCAGCACTGGGTGTTATTTGTCTTTACTAAGTGTTCTCAAGGAAATTTTGGCTTGCTGTTTGCCAAAAGTGAAAACATATAGACAAAAGGGGAAGTTGAAATATATATATATATATATATATATATATATATATATATATCTTTAAACTTAAGTTGGTAATATATTTAATTGCAATTTAATAAAATATTTGTTGTGTAAGCTAATGGACAATGTTGGCCAATAAATTTTAGTTCAGGTTTCTTGTATCTTTGAATTAAGCCATTAGCTATTACTTATCTAAAATTACTAACTTAATTAGCACTTATATGTCTATGTTTGTACTTTTTCTATGTCGCTTCTTTGCTTAGTAAAGCTGCATTGTGCCAGGCGTGGTGGCGCACGCTTGTAATCCCAATACTTTGGGAGGCGGAGACCGGAGGATCCAGGTTCGCGGCCAACCTCAGCGCGCATGCGCGTGCGCGCTCGATCTATCTCTCTCTCTCTCCTCTCTCCTCTCTCCTCTCTCTCTCTCTCTCTCTCTCTCTCTCTCCTTAGTGAGGCCCTCCGCAACTTCGTGAGACCCGGTTTCAAAAATAAAGCATAAAAAAAATAGGGCCAGGGGTGTAGCGCGGAGGTAGAACGCCCCTGCGTTCAATCCCCGGTACCGCAAAAAAAAAAAAAAGTAAAGCTGCATTGTGCAATTTATTTGTTTTTCCAGCCTTAGTTTCATTATCTGTTAAATAAATGTAAACGATTTAACTCATAGGTTGCTGTAGGGTTAAATAAAATTATATATTAAAATACTAAATGCCTGGTCCATATTAATCAGCCAATGAATGTTATTTTCTTTCTCCCCATGAGTGTGTCCCTAGTTAATGATATAAAGAACAATGGATCGCCAAAAGATAGACAATAGGGAAATGACTTAAGAAATGTACTTATAGATACGTAAGTAATTCAGATTTTGCAATAAGTGCCAACATAATCATGGAATTAAATTCAATTAAATCATGTATTCACACTTACATAAAATTGTGAGAGTAGAATGAGGGTGGAAGTAGTAAAAAAAGCAAGGAAAAAATATCTATCATCAGGCCTGTCACAGGGCCCTGAATGCATACTTATAAAGGAAGAAAATGGTGAGTCAATTGTTTATTATTTTCATGAAAGAGAGTACATTGTTCCCAGTTTATAAAGTCGTTGGATCTTTCTAATGAGCAATATCCATTTTGTAAAGCATCGATGTCTGATGAGGTCTTGGTGACTGGCCCATCTGATGTCTCAGGACACATCAACCTGAGTCTTCGCAGTTTTCTTCATCAACAACCACAGTAACCAGCCGCATATACGATGTGCTCAGGTGCAGAGCCTGGCTTCCTGCCTTCCTTTAACTAGAAGGTATACCTGTTGAAAGTGGAAACATGAGAACTTTTTAAGTCCTTTTATTTAAGTGTTCAGTCAGTTATAGTTTTATATCTATAAGAGGGTCTTATGTTCTGCAAGGGAAAAATATAAGAAATAAAAGTGGCTTAGCCCAAAAAACCATAATTGATTTTCTACATATAATATCTAAATTGTTTTATGTGTTTTTATAATTCTGTTGCATATCATGATAAACTGGATTGAATAACAGGTATGAGTTTGAAGTAGAACAAGCAAGCACATTAAATGCTTTAAAATTCCTTTATGTTTCAGTAAAGAAGACTGAGAAGTGCTATTTTTTAATGAGGTTCAACAAATGCAGACAAATAATTAAAAAATACACACTATTCTGCCCTTGACCATGTATATGTCTGTCTTTCTGGGAAGTGATATTAGGAAAACTAGTTTTGTAGATTATTTTGTTTTTAATCTGCTACTTTCTGAAGAATTCAGGGAAAAGACATATGGATAAGAACTCAAAATTATAGAAGGAACAAATAGAGGTAGGGTCAATGTTGATACTAAGAACTCTATAGACAAAGGGATAAGGGTACCTGTCAAGGTATTAAGACTTACTGAGGTCTTAATTTCCAAAACTGCCTCAGAAGCCAACTCCCCATGCTTTTGGTTTCTTCATTTTTTATTGTCTTTCTTTTCTTTTTTCTTTTTCTACCTGTTCTCCATTTACACAAAAATGTTTTCAATCACTGCAGATTACCAAACCAAGTAAGATTTATATTTACAACTTCAGAGGCGAACCTGACTGTTTCATGGAGCAGGTCAAACCAAACATTTTTTAGCGTCGTCCAGGCTACTTAATTTGAAAAGTAGTTGACAATGGCATGTTTTTGTGTAAGTTAATGATGTGAGAAATATGCACTGCATCCTGGGCTATTTCAACATTCGGAATGCTTCTCCACCAGCAGAATTTCTAATACATATCATTTACTCTTTCCACGACATATTAATTTAGTTCCACCAAATAATTCAAGTTTAGTTATATGCTGGTCAGTTGCCTGGATTCTTCAAATAAGACTTTTTTTTTTTTTTTTGCGGTACCGGGGATTGAGCGCAGGGGCGTTCTACCTCCGCGCTACGCCCCCGGCCCTATTTTTTAATGCTTTATTTTTGAAACTGGGTCTCACGAAGTTGCGGAGGGCCTCACTAGGTAGAGAGAGAGAGAGAGAGAGACAGAGATAGAGAGACAGAGAGAGAGAGAGACAGAGAGAGAGAGATAGACCGATCGATCTATCCATCGATCGATCGTGCGCGCGCATGCGCGCTGAGGCTGGCCGTGAACCCGGATCCTCCGGTCTCCGCCTCCCAAAGTACTGGGATTACAAGCGTGCGCCACCACGCCCGGCCAAATAAGACTTTTTAAGAAAATGGTTTTAAGAGAGTTCTTTACCACTGAGCATGGTTAAGCAAATGGAGAAAAATCCTGTCAGTGGAACTGAATTTATTCCTTACTTTGTCTACATACAAAAGGAAAGAAAACTGGCCTCAGGGCACTCTTCTGCCACCTGCCAAGGACCTCCATGTTCAGGTTTATTTTGTCCCTTTTTTTTTTTATTCCTCCCTCAACCACTTGCTGGTTCAGTAATTCCAAGATTCTTCCAGGGAAGGCAATCCCCAGGAGTCTGTTGCCACAAAGATATTTGTATTTATGGTAGCTGCTGTTTACATAGGTAGGGAAAGGAGGAGGAAAGAAAAGAGCAGTGGAAACGTAGGAAGAGGAGTCCATAGCTTTCTGTGTCTCTCTATATAGACTTTATCATAAAGCAGAGTCATGCCTGTCCACATGCTTAGAGATGGGGTACAACTAAAAATACAGTGCTCAGGGAAGCCAGAGACCTGAGTTCTGATCTCAGCATAGCCATTCGCTCCCGCATCCTTAAATCGTGGTCCATGTGGTTTCCTCATCTATAAACCGGAAGCTTTCAGCTCTTGTCTAAGATCCCTTCCTAGTTTACGTATCTTTGTTGACTGAGGTGTGACAAAGCCATGTACTGCAAACATTCTGGTCCATGTCCTATAATGATTGCTTATTCTAAATATATCCTACATGGTTTAAAAACTTAAACATGTTCCCACTACTGGCTGTGGGGTTACCTGGTGACGCTGAGCAGATATTTGAAGGTAATGCAAGAACTGTGAAGGAGACAAGAAGAAAGGCCACCTCTGTCTCCTGTTGCTTCTCATGGACAAGGAGAGTAGGGGAGAGGATACCCAGAGGTGAAAATCAAGTGAACAGGGATACTTGAAAGTGACCAGAATAATCGTGGCACTAAAAAGTCTTCACTTGAAAATTATCTTACATAGACAGAGTCTATATTTATGTCTGTAGAAGAATAGCTATTGGATTAAATGTGTGTGTGTGTGCGTGTGTGTGTGTGTGTGTGTGTGTGTGTATGTGTTTTCCACCAAATCCTTAACACACATACTGGAAATTGAAGAAAGAAATTATTTTCTTGAGGGACCTTTTCTTTTTAGTCTAGAAATTTTACTCACTTTTTATGTGTTGGCCACTAAACTCCCATCACAGCAGGCATACAGACAAGATGACAGTGGTAATGAAGGGGTCTTATATAATCAATCAGCTACTATGCAAATAGCATGCACTGATGATTTCATCTTATATTGACAACTATTTAATCGTATCTATTGTTTAAAAAGGAAGCTCAGTAAGGTCAATTAAGTAGCCTAAAATCACATCTCTCTTAAGTCTTATAGCCTGAATTGAAACCTAGATCTTCTTCAAAACTTCTTCCAAAAGAACTTCTTCCAAAGTTCTTTTCATTATGCTACTCACCTCTATCAACACGACAGGGCATTGCTGTTAATATCTACTAATTCTAGACACTGATGTGACAGCAACTTATTTTTACTCTACTTGAAAGCTAATGAATTAGCCTGTTACTGTATTATGGATGTTTGCAGAGGACACAAAACTCCTGGGTCAGAGATAAAGGAAATGTGTACTAAGAGTGTAGGAAGCCAGGCACGGTTGTGCATGCCTGCAATCCCAGTACTTGGGAGGCTGAGGCTGGAGGATTGCAAGTTTGAGGTTAGCCTCAGCAACTTAGCAAGACCCTGTTTCAAAATAAAAAATAAAAAGGGTTGGGAGTATAGCACAGAAGTAGAATGCCCCTGGGTTCAATCAACAGTATCAAAAAATAAATAAATAAAGAGTGTAGAAAAATAAGCCCCCAAACTTTGGAAAATGTGAGCCTTTCTCTGGGATAAATATTCACCTGAGGGAGCCATTGGGAAAGTCATGTTGGTTTCACTGCTCCGGGCTAGTTTCCTGGAGCGCTTAGGCCAGGCAGAAGGCCCCGAGGACCACCTACCCAAGTGTATTTCTTTCTTTGCTATCACAAAGCCTTCAAGACCATTTTGTGGTGTTACTACTTGGCTCTGTGATCATTATTGTGGTTGAATTTTTTAAAAAGTTCATTTTTGTGCTTTCCAGCTCAGGCTTAGATCGGCAGTGGAAAATACATTTATAAAAGTATGCTGTTGCGTGTATGTAACTCGCATTTCGGGCTTGCCCCCAGACCACCTGGAATACCTTCAGGGGTTCCAGCTATCCAAAGCCACATCGTGAAAACCAGTGGGCTGCTTGCTTAGGTTACTACCGCCGGTTCTTTGAGGTCCCCAAATAAATATGAGAAGAAGGTTTTGTTGTTGTTGTTGTTCTGTTGTTGTTGTTTTAAATACTTATTTTCATTTTGCTATAAATAAAATGTACCTTTCCTACAAGCTAGTGCCTTGGCTGATATTTGCAATGTGCAGCATAAAAAAATAATGAAAACATTGGCCTTTAACTTCAGGCAGAGGTAAATTTTAAAAAAATGGACTGTAACATTCTGAGAAAGCTACCGCCTGTTTTTCTAACCGGGACACCGGAGTCTACAAAGTACAGGCCACACCCTCAGAGTCTACCTCGGGTTTATAGAAGGTCTAGTGTGTGGTCAAGACCTCTGGACTCCCAGTTGAAAGTTCATACCAGGAATGGGTACAATGACACCAGTGGCTTTTTATAATTAAGTTGAAACCTGCCTCTCACAAATATCCCAAGCGATCCGTCTCTGGAGCATATGCCACCAGTGTGGGGGGACATCTAAGTGCCACAAATTTTTCCAGTGTTCAAGGATTCTGATTTTTAAATAAATATTAATGCTCCAATTTCTATGCTATGGAAAGAGTAAGGAAAAGGCTTAGGAATCTCGCCCACAAATTTCATGGTTAGAGAGAACTAACTACCTGACCAGCAGACAGAGAAGGCCAAAGGCGCACCAAACCGCACAGTGAAAGCTCAGTTTGCCAAAACTGTGGCTGAGTTGAAGTGGATTTGGCCCTAAATATATTAATTCCAGACACCCGGTGGTCTGAGACAGAAAAGGAAAAGTAAGCAAACGCACTGGTGAAGGGATAAGCTTTTTTCCCTCGCCATCTCCCTTTGTAAGAGTTGTTCTCACAATTGAGCCTCTGGCTTCCCCACACAGCAGTCAAAGGAAGTGGGCAGCAGGTGAAGGCGGGACTGGGGCCTGCCCGCGCTGGGGGCGGCGCATCTGCAGAGCCCTCGCCCTTCCACTAAAGCGAATCTGTATACTCTCGATAAGCCTACAAGCTCACATAAACTGACTCAGGTTGTAGAACAGAAAGCTGAGGTATTAACTGCAGCCAGACTTGGTTCTTACCCTTTGGAAATGTTAATCTAGACTTGGTTTGATTTTTATCGTTCTCTTTATCCAAAGGAAAAACTAAAATAAGAACACAAACTTTAGATCAAGTGCTGGATACCCATGGAACTTTCATAGTGTTGCCTTTAACTTAAAAAAAAAATCACTGGTTTTTTAAAAGTTTTATTTCTTTTCGAGAATTGCTTCTAATGCAAGAGAGCTCCCTCTAGTGACCATTGTAAGTAATGCACATACCCAGAAACAATTTTCTTAAATGTGGACTTATGTTTATATAGCAATAAAACTCTATTTTGAATCTAAGTGATAAAAATTCTGTAAGGCTAGTAAACTTCCCATTTATTGGATTGTATTTTTAAAAAATTTTGTTCAGAAAAATATTTTTGGAGAAGACATAATGAGGGACAGCCAGTGGCAATATGAATTATCTTTCAAAGCAACAGACTAGAGATGTGTTATATACATTTAAAGTCAAACTCCTCTTTCTACCATTTAAAAATATTGAGGGGCCGGGCGTGGTGGCGCACGCTTGTAATCTCAGTACTTTGGGAGGCAGAGACCGGAGGATCTGGGTTCGCGGCCAGCCTCAGCTCTCGCTCTCTTTCTCTCTCTCTCTCTCTCAGTGAGGCCCTCTGCAACTTCGTGAGACCCGGTTTCAAAATAAAGTATAAAAAAAATAGGGCGCGGAGGTAGAATGCCCCTGGGTTCAATCCCTGGTACCGCAAAAACAAAAAAAAATTTTGAGGGGAAAGACAAGAACCAAGAATGCTTGCATTTTACACTTAAATCATGTAAAAATTAAGCGTTAAGTCTTGCTGTAGAATGTGAAATTGTTTGTGTGAGCTTGTATAAAAAGACAAAGTTAGGCTGGGCGTGGTGGCGCACGCTTGTGATCCCAGTACTTTGGGAGGCGAAGACCGGAGGATCCGGGTTCGCAGCCAGCCTCAGCTCTCTCTCTCTCTCCCAGTTTCTCTCTCTCTCTCTACTGAGTGAGGCCCTCCACAACTTCGTGAGACCCAGTTTCAAAATAAAGTATAAAAAATAGGGCCAGGGATGTAGCGCCCCTGGGTTCAATCCCCGGCACAGCAAAAAAAAAAAGACAACGTTAGAACCTATTTATTCATCTTGCCTTTATGCTAACCCGATTTGCACTGCGGTTTTACCAAGGATGGCACTTCATTCCCTCATCTAGCTGCACTTGTGTATTTGTGCTTTTCATATGTCCACCTTTAAGTGTTAACAGTCGAGTCATTTAAACAATGTAAGTCTAAATTATTTCAAAATATGCATTCACTGTGATATAGCAGTAGGTTTTCAAAAGTCTCCCGTGGAGTTGTCAGTGTGGCAGTATGACTCCTTATCTCTGCCCTGTGGTCTCCTAAGAACTGGGTGGAGAAAGCAGGATTCAACTAGGAAACTTAAGAGACATGGTATAAAGGAGTAAACTCAAATGGTAGAATGTGCTATTGATGACGATAAAGATAAAAAAAACTATGGTAGGGATAAAAGTTAATTTTTAAAGTTATGAAAATGAAGAAAAGAAGTTATCTTGAAATACATTTATTATAACACAAGCATCTGATAGCAATTAGAACTTTAGCGGTGAAAACTTGTGGAGTTTTTTTTTGGGGGGGGGTTGATGTACACAGTTCAAACTTTTAATTCTTCTCAGAGAATTCCAAAGGCACTCGGCAATCCAAGGTTCTCAGCTGTCCGCCTGGAAATACCTAGAACTTGGCACGTCTTCACCCAGAGATCTCTAGTACTCTATCATTTTTATTTTGCATGCACATCTCTGGCACGTGGGGGTGATTATGGTATTCCCTTAAGCACAGTGGTTTTGCGATGATATACATCTTCCCCCTCCCGCCTCCCTGAGCGAGGATTTCTATTTCAGCATCAGGGTTTTTATGAATGGCAATATAGCGCTTGGCATGACGTCCCACATTTCATGGATACTTTACATTCTGAAAACCAGTTGGACTGGAGGCTCTCCTGAAACCAGTTGTGTGGATTTCAAGCCATTCTTCAGTCTTTGCTTTGCTAATAAATATATACTGCAATCAGGTAGCAACATTTCAGAGAACATTTACACTCTCATTAACTTTTAAGGAGAAATGCTGGAAGTGGCTCTGTTTCCTCTTGGCTCCCCGAATCTCATATGTTAGACGCTGATCCCATAACCTGACCAGTGTGTATCATGCATCAATATCTGCATATTCTAGGTCTGTTTTCTGCTCATAGATATAAAAAATAAAAAAAAACTAAAATATCTAAGAAAGCATTTTAAATTTACTTTTGATGTCTTTTTAAGGAAACACATTTGTCTTTTGAAAAATTGAAAAAGAAGTTCCCTGGTCAGGAAGAGTGAGTTTGGTTTGATTCCACCAAATATTTACTTCCAGTTTCCCCCTTCAGAGCTTTTATTTATTAGGGCTTGGTCAACTTTCTGGAGTTTCTCTGTGTTTGCCTTATTTATGGAATTATCTGCATCCATGGTTCCTACGTTAGTAAGAAAACTGAAATTTAATTGCAGCAACAGTGACTTTATAGCATTTTAGTTTCTGGTTGCAACTTGTAAAGAGATTTTTCATTTTTACAATAGAAGTTAACCTGCAATCTTCCTCTGGCACAATTGCTTATTAGTTGATATATTGGCCTATTGAAATCTAAGTTGTTTATTCTATGAATCAATATTAAGTACCTGTTTTTAGAAGCTGACTTTTTAGCAGTGATGGAGTTTTAATCTTGTTTGATGGAGTTTCTATTTTAATATTTCAGGTTATTAAACTGCAGAAATAATTACACTGTTTCAATAGTGACAGATTCTAATAGTGGAGGAGGCATAGAATGTTTAGAAAGAACATTGACTCATTCAATCACAGCTTCGGGAAAGACTCCCAAAGAAAGTGACCTTTGTGTGGAATATTGATGCCAATTTCTGATCAAACATGCAATTATTTTATTGTTCATAACTTGCCCCCACCCTCTGAGTTCTATGGTTAGGAAAACTATTTTTTATTTTGTTTGGTCACCAATAATAAGCACATGAAATTAACACAAAAAATTTGTTCCATTGTGAAAAAGACGACCAATTCGTGTTTATTTTTATGCATCTGAAAATCAGGCTAGTTCTAACTCCTTTAAATGCACAGCCCCTGGGGATGGAAACTGACTCAGAACTGAAGGGTTCTGCTTCTTGTCCGGAGCCAGAATCGTTACTCATAAACTATCACGGGGTTCAATTTCTTAACCTGTCATTTTACAACAGATTTTTGGAGAAGCAAAACCATGATTTCTAATCTTTTGGGGGTGACCTCTTGGGGATTCTGAGAAGCTGCACATGCCTGACTCAAAAAGATTTACAATAGCAAACCAAATCCAAGCTCCGCAGCTCACTTGGAGAGGTGAGAGAATGTTTAGATCAAGGCCCGCCAATGTTCTCCAGGACTCCTCCAGTTATTCTCAAATTGGTGAGGACATTACTCTTTTTCATTTAGCTAATTTGAAATTGTTGGTCTCTCAAAATAAATGTTATATGTTCTAACTTGATATTAAAAGTTGAAGTCGCTTGAAAACAATTGTACATTTGATACAGAAGTCACTCAATTTGGAATTCTCTCCTACCTCTCATCCAGTTAAGTCTAATATAATAATTTTTGAATATGGCACAGTACAATTCAAATGCATTGGGTTTTTTATTTTAATTTATTATTAAGCAGGCAAACATATTCTGAACATATATATCAAAATAAACTGGATATCAGGTATAACTTTGGGATGTGGGAAAATTAAAATAATTGTTAAAATGTTGTCCTGTGCAAGGAAAACTAGGCATACATTATTTTTTAATTACTTAACCCTCTTTCAAGTTCAATTTATTTTGTACTTTATTAATCAATAGCTACAATAATAAGTGGAATATTTCATTCACATAGTTTAAAGATTATTTTTTTATGTGTCCCCAGTTAGTTTCAAAATAGAAACAAATTCCACTATGAATGCCTAGAAAGCTATCATTAAGTACAACTACACATCTTTAGGAAAATTTTGCAAATTCAACCCAAAAGTAATTTGTTGGCAGAAGTATTATCATTACCATTTGAGAACAATCAGATCTACCAATATGAAAATTTGTTGAAGTTTGAAATTTCTTAACTCTAACCACAAAAACTATATCATTTTGCCTAAATTAAAAAAAGAACACTGAGCGTTCTCTTTTCCTCCATGGAGGAGGGAGCCAGGGACAATGACATTTCATAAATGCGGGCATGTGAGTTTGGTAGTGGATAGGAAGATTGGATGCCAGCGTACGGAAGAAAAAGCCAGGAGGGTGACACTCCCATGCGCTTCTTTTCCTAATTGGAGCAGGCGGTGAGCAGCTAAGATCTCTGAATAAACATGAGAAATGTATATGTGGTGTTGGGCAGAGAGACACAGCCATGCATGAGCAGCTACATTAACATGGAGGCACTGGAATGTTAACAGAAACCCAGAATACGGAGCATTCCACTCCCCATCACATTCTAATAGGATAGAGTTTAGCAATTATTTTTAAAAACTAAACTTTAATTGCAACAAACTCTAGCAAGCACTTAGTCTAAATTCTGAAGGTTTCTTTGTAAGAGAGCTGATGGTATTTCCCTAGCCTATGGCAGGCCAGTTTAAAGTCTCAATTTCCTGTGTTATCAGTTACCAGTCTTTCCCTCTTGAACAAGTACCAGATCAGTCAGTGGCCCATCTTGGTCCACCTTTCAGCCCTTGAGGAACCATCTGACAGTAGTTCTGGGAAATTTATTACACTAGTAAGGTTAAAGGTAGATATTTGGCAACATGCTAAGATACTATATAAGAAAAGGAGAAAATAGCAAAAATTTCCTACATGGGATAAAAAATCTCATGGAAAAATGTTGCCATAAAACAGAAGGAAATCATAACCAATAAAACAGTTGGTATTTAATCAAAGAGTCAGAACACTATGGGTGATAAAGAATATGATGGACAATTTCAAGATATCAGCATAACATCACTGCACATCGGCAGGGAAGAGATGCACAACAGCACACAATTAAGATTAATCTACCTTCGCGCTACACCCCCGGCCCTATTTTTTATACTTTATTTTGAAACCGAGTCTCACGAAGTTGTGGAGGGCCTCACTAAGTAGAGAGAGAGAGAAAGATTGAGAGAGAGAGAGCTGAGGCTGGCCGCAACCCCGGATCCTCCGGTCTCCGCCTCCCAAAGTACTGGGATTACAAGTGTGCGCCCGGCTACATGACTGAATTTTAAAGAATAGTTGCATTTAATAATTAGCTCAGAAAATTACTGAAAAGTAATCATCAACCCTTGCAATTCAGTATGAGACACCTCCAGCATAGTACTGGATTTAGGCTTTTCTAAAAAAAAGCATCAAATTGCATGCATAGCAGTTGTTCATTTCAGTGGATGAAAATTAGATCTCAAAAAAAGGTGTTAACAAAAATTGAGCTTAATAATTAGTCAATTTGCTTAAAAAGTAGTGTAGGTTAGCAAATTTGAAAATAATTATTGTTTATTCTAGGCCCAAGCAAAATGTGTAAATATGCCGATGATAATGGGAAGTAGATTTCTCTTGATAAAAGAAATAAAAAATATAAAAATGGGAAAACTAGAATATATCCATCATGCTGGATTGGAATTGAAGGCATTAATTTGGTAGAAATTTATGCAGCTATACATAATGATGTACTCATGTATATATAAATATGTATTTACAAATACATATATGAACGTGTAGATAAGTATATATGTACCTAATGCATGAATGTATATAAATATGTTTGTGTATATATATTTGTATGCATACATATATATATTTACATATTTGAATCAAAACAGCCTCAAGTCAATGATGCACCAATCTGAATACATCTATTATGAAGTGCTTGTTTCTAAATACCATTCATCATTAAAAGGAACCAGAGCTTCTCAGAGAAATGTCTGATTCCAGAGCAGAGAAAGGGAAAATACAGGATAATCCTGAGAATATTGTTTGTACCATAAATTAAGGAAATGTTCAAAGAAAAGGGGGCACTAAATAAAAGAATACAGTAGCCAAATTACAGTAATGTTTTATCACCAATTAATAATACTTATATCTATGTGTATTCTGATAACATAAATGAATAAAGGAATATTCTTTCATACTATACAATCCTACCTAAATAATATGAAAGGAATAATTGGGTTAGAAATTTGAAAATGAATGATAAAAATAGTTGATTAAAATTTGATGAATTGGATATTTACATATTCTCAAGGTTTATTAACCAATTACTTATTAATTAAAATTTAAAGTACTAATTTTATAACAGAAATATGGTATACATTATTGTAGTCAAGTAATCAATATTAATATCACCAAAATCAGAAAGAAAATATTATCGTGTACATTCTTATTTGATGTACTGAGAAAAAACAATGTTACACCAAAGGTATTCCTGCCCCAAATGAGTAGCTTAAATCTAATAATGAGGAAATATCAAAAACATCCAAATGCATGGGATTTCCACAAAATAACTGGCCCAACTTAGTCAAAGCTGTCAAGGTAAAAAAATAAATAAATAAAACCAAAGAAATTCAGAACTCTTCCTGTTTAAAGAGTATTAAAAAGGCATGGCCTGACCAAATGGGATGAAAGGATATTTTAGCACTCAAAAATAAGTTAATGCAGTCTACCATATAAATAAACTAGAAATAAAAACCCATATGACTTGGTAGATATAGAAAAACCCTTTTAAAAATTATCTGCTCATGACAAAAATTCTCAAGGGAATCTTCGACTTGATAAGGAACTTTTACATAAAACTCATAGCTAATATCTACTTTCTGGTGAAAGACAATGCTTTCCTTCTTAAATGGAGAACAAAGCAAGGTGTTTGATATTATCATTTCTAACCATAATATACTGGGGGGTCCAACTCAGGGCAATGTGGAAAAATGAATTAAAAGCATAGGAATTGGGAGAGAGAAATACATTTTTTATTCACAGATGACATTGTCTATATATAAATTTTCAAATCATCTGCAAAAGAATTATCTCTGTGAAGAATGCATTTGGAATTTTGATAGGGATCACATTGAATTTGTAGATAGCTTTGAGCAATATGAACCTTAGATAATGTTCTTTCAATCTTTTTTTTTTTTTTTGAGGTACTGGGGATTGAACCCAGGGACATTCTATCTCTGAGCTATACCCCCAGCCCCTTTTTGTTTTGTTTTGTTTTATTTTTTGAAACAGTGTCTTACTAAATTGCTGAGGCTGGCCTTAACCTGCCATCTTCCTGTCTCAGCCTCCCAAGTACTGAGATTACAGCCATATACCACCACATCCAGCTTTAATCTTTGCATATGGTTATCTTCCCATTTATTTCTACTTTGTATAATTTCTTTCATCAGCGTCTCATAGTTTTCAATACAAAGATCTTTTGCCTTCTTGGTTAAATTTATTTCTAAGCATTCCATCTCTTTTGATGCTATTGTAAGTAGGACTACTTTCTTGATTTCTTTTTCAAATAATTTGTTGTTAGTGTTTAGAACCACACATAATTGTTGTATGTTGATTTTCTATCCTGGAACTTTAATGAAGTTTATTAGTTCTAATTGCTTTTTTGTAGCATCTTTAGAATTTTCTATACATAAGATCATGTCACCAGTCGCGGTGGCATACACATGTAAGCCCAGTGTTTGGGAGGCTAAAATAGGAAGATCACAGGTTCAAAGCCAGCCTCAGCAACTTAGCAAGAGATGCTATTTCAGAGTAAAAAATAAAATAGGGCTGGGGGTGTATCTTGGAGGCAGAATGCCCCAAACTTATGGATTAAACCACACACACACACACAAAAAAATCATGTCTTCTGGACAGATAACTCAACTTCTTCCTTTTTGACTTGCATGTCTCTCATTTCTTTTTCTTATCTAATTGCTGCTAGCTTTCTGTACCTATGCCAAAATACCAGAGATAATATCTAACTTAAAGGAGGAAAGATATATTTGGGTTCATGGTTTCAGGGGTTTTAGTCCGTGGCCACATGGCTCTGTGATTTCTGGTCCACAGTGGGGAGGGAGTACCACAGAGCACCACATGGGGAGCACGTGGTGAAGCAAAGCAGCTCAGTGCATGGCGTCTAGGATACAGAGACTGGGAGAAAGAAAGAGATTTATAACAAAGCCTCTCTCCAAAATCCATTAAGCTATGAATCCATAAGTGGATTAATCCATCCACGAGGTTAGAGACCTCATGATCCAATGGGACCCCGCCTTCAATGCATGAACTTTAGGGGACATTTCAGGTCTGAACCATAACAACATGGCTAGGACTTCCAATACTATGTTGAACAGTTGTGGCAAGAGTGGGTATATTTAAAGCCGGGCGTGGTGGCGCACGCTTGTAATCCCAGTACTTTGGGAGGCGGAGACCGGAGGATCCGGGTTCGTGGCCAGCCTCAGCTCTCTCTCTCTCTCTCTCTCTCTACCTAGTGAGGCCCTCTGCAACTTCGTGAGACCTGGTTTCAAAATAAAGCATAAAAAAATAGGGCGGGGGGTGTAGCGCGGAGGTAGAACGCCCCTGGGTTCAATCCCCGGTACCGCAAAAAAAAAAAAAAAAGAGTGGGCGTATTTGTCTTATTCCTGATCTTAGAGGAAAAGTTCTTATCTTTTCATCACTGGAGCATGATGTTAGCTGCAGATTTATCATACATGGCCTTCACAGTGTGGTGGTACACCTCGTCTATAATACATTAAACATTTGTTTTCATCATGAAAGGACATTGAGTTATGTCAAATGTATTTTTTCAACCAGGGCTTGCAGGTGGGGGGAATAAGGAGATGTTAATCAAAAGGTATAAAATTTTAAGTTATAAAATGAACAGGTTCTAGGTATCTAGATAGTGATGAAGGTGTTAATTTGATTGTAGCAATCACTGCATGATGTATACATATATAAAATCACATTATATACCTTGAATGTATACAATCATTTGTCAAATATGTTAAAATAATAACAGGAAAAGTAAAGAAAAACATTCCTAAAACTACTAATTGAACTTTTCAAGGTCAAAAGATGCAAAGCCAGTATACAAAAATTAACTATATTTCTATATACCACAAATTAAAAATTAGAACTTGATATAAAAATAAAATAATGCCATTGAAATCTATTAAGACATGAAATGCTTAGGGATAATATACCAAAGTTATGTGCAATGTTTATATGTTGTGAAAACTACTAAAAATTTTAAGTAAAGGGAGATATATATTCATAGATTGGCAAATAAGCACATGAAAAGGTGCTCAAACATCCTTAGTCAACAGGGAAAGGAAAATTAAAACCATGATGAGATATCATTACTTTTTTT
The DNA here is from genome assembly GCA_004027185.1 of Glis glis. NCBI lineage: Eukaryota > Metazoa > Chordata > Mammalia > Rodentia > Gliridae > Glis > Glis glis. Next base: position 17,595 of record PVJS01029056.1, read on the forward strand.
GGGGGGGTACCAGGGATTGAACCCAGGGGCGTTCTACCTCTGTGCTACACCCCTGGCCCTATTTTTTTATACTTTATTTTTTGAAACCGGTCTCACGAAGTTGCGGAGGGCCTCACTAAGTAGAGAGAGAGAGAGAGAGAGAGAGAGCTGAGGCTGGCCGCGAACCCGGATCCTCCGGTCTCCACCTCCCAAAGTACTGGGATTACAAGCGTGCACCACCATGCCCGGCTTGAGATATCATTACTAAGCTACTAAAACAGCTCTGATGATTTTAAAAGTTGACAATCTAAAATGCCAGCAAGATGTGGAGCTACTGCAATACTCATACATTACCAAAGAAAGACAAAAACACATCTCTACCCAAAACTCTCTACATGAATGTTTATAACAGCTATATGCATAATAGCCACAAACTGGAGCAAAACAAGTGTCCCTCAACTTGGCAAATGGATAAACCAATTGTTGTTCCAGGCTCAACAATGGAGATGTGTTCTGAGAAATGTGTTGTTCAGCAATTTTGTCACCGTGTGAATGTCATAGAGTGTCCTTACACAAACTAAGATGGTTATGACGTCACTAGGCGTCGGGAGCTATTTCCTTGGTTTAGAGTTGTAGATATAGCCCTGAGAGGTACAAGCTCAACCAAAGGTGCAGGTTGAGACCTGCTGATAAGTGTGCTGTGTTTTTCACAACAGCTAAATGTTCTCAGAGGAGAGACTTGACCCGGGAAGGGAGGAGGAGATTGTCTGGGAATATTCTGTTTGCCCAGACAAATGTTAACATTGCATGGTGAAAGGACTTTGTATCTATTTCTGATGCTCTAGGAAGGTATATAAAGACTGGGCTAAATAAAGTCGGGTGGCAGTATTAACTGTGAGCCTTCAACCTCAAGCTTGTGTCCCTGTGTGATCAATCCCGACACCCTCCGCAGAAACTCGGTCCAGGCTGCGCGGGCGCAACAACTAGGTGAAATAATCTCATGAGAACACAGTCATCAGAAATGTCATTAGGCAGCACATGACTGTATATTCAAACAACAGAATACTACTCAGAGATAAAACACTACAAAATCTACATAATATATGATTTTTTGTTTGTTGTGTTTTGCTGCTGTTGTTTTTGCGGTGCTGAGGATTGAACCCAGGGGCATTCTACCTCCGAGCTACACCCCTAGCCCTATTTTTTATTCTTTATTTTGAAACAAAGTCTCACTAAATTGTGGAGGGCCTCACTAAGTAGCTGAGGCTGGCCGTGAACCCAGATCCTCCTGTCTCCATCACCCAGGTACTGGGATTACAAGCATATGCCACCATGCCTGGCTCATAATATATGATTTATGTAAAATTCTAGAAAAGGCAAAATCAATCCAGTGGTAGTTGGGAGAGAAGAATGGATACAAAATGGGATGAAGAAACATTTTGGTGTGCCCAAAATATATACAGTCATCTGCTACGCAAGGTTGTTTTGGTCAAGGATGGGCAGCATATACAATGGTGGTCCTGTGAGATTATATCTTAGCCAGCTTAGTTTGTGTAAGTACACTCTTGGATGTTTGTACAATGACAAAGTCACCTGAGGCATTTCTCAAAACATGTTCCTGTTGTTACGCCACACATAACTGTATATTGATTTTAGTGGTTGTTAAAAAACTAAATACATTAGTTAAAACTCAAAAACCTGGATGTTTGAAATGCGTGATTTTTACTATATGTAAATTATTCCTCAATGGACTTAACTTTAAAATAAAAAAAATGACAAAGGTAGTACATAATAAGTATGTATTGGATCCTAGACAATGGGAGAGTTAGCTATAAAGAACACTATCAGCACAATGAAAAACACTTGACTATCACATAAATGCTGAATAATATTATTATATTAACATTTATAAGATTGATTATTTTTCTATGATGATGTAAGAAATGGTCATTGTCCTCAGGAAATATGGACAAAGTTATTTTCTATTAAAGGGACATGGTTGCAATCATATAGAGATATCAAATGGTATATATTTATATGTATCTATAAAAGTGCCTATATTATATGTATACATATACCTGTGTATGTACACACACACTCACACACACAAACTTATACACACAAGATAGAGAACAAAGAGAAGAGAAAAGGAGTAGGGAGAAGAGGAGAAGAAAAAAAAAAGAGGGGAGAGGGTAATGATAAAGCAATTGGTCCCAGATGAAACACTGAGTGGACTGGGTAAAGAGTGTACTAGCTGTCTTATATTCTTCTTATATTTACTATTCTTATACTATATTCCAAGTACAAAGATAAAATTTTCATAAAAAAGAAATTAAATACATAATGTTTGGGGAAAGGAAATAAAGCTAAACATTATTTTAGATAATTTGATGTTTTTTCCTCACATCAACATCTAAACAAAGCTATAGAAGATGTTCAAGTATTAATAAATAAATCTATCCAGGCTAAAATATAAAATTATAATCCATAATCAATGTTATATTTATATATCAAGAGATATAAATTTAACATTAATGCAACGTAAAATTGCATTAAGAAACATGAAATGCGTAGGAATATGTCCAAGGAAATATGTGCGAGGTCTTCATACTGCAAACTGCAAAATGTTACTAAAGAATACAAAAAGAAATGAATGGGAATAGAGTGGTCAAGGATCTTAAGACTCACTATTTTAAGGATGATTGCCAATTTGCCTTCAAATTCATCCATAACTTCAAAGACAATGTCAGTAAAATTGTCCTTTGGAGACAGAGGGATATATTCTGAAATGACCTATGTTTTGAATTTCTATATACATCAAAAGCAATCTTGTATAAGGAAAACAAAATAAATCTTGTTATAAATGTTAAGATAAGTAAAAAAAAGAATACACAAATATATTACTGAATCAGAATACAGAGCTCACATACAGACTCGCCTTTATATGAACACTTGATTTTTGGAAGATGAATAAATATAGTAGCACAGAGGAAAACTATACAGCAATAATAATAAGTAATCTGCAAGTACACAAAGAATATGTTGAATTTCACATTATTAAAAGCATTTGAAGTAAGGTCCAAAGAATACATACAATAGGATTCCATTTATATGAAGTTTGAAAAAAAACCAAATCTATCCTGGTAGAACTGTAGAATGGATATTCTTGGAGGATGAATCATGACTGGAAGAAGGCACAGAAAGGCTTTGAGGTCCCGAAAATGTTTATTAAGCTGGGTGCTGGTTATATGCATATAGTTTATTAAAATATATTTATATACTTGTGACAAGAACATTTATCAATAAGTCTGCTTTATTTCAATACATTTTAAGTTAAAGAAATAAACTTTGGAAAGTATGAGAATATTATAATAACTTAAATAAGTGTCTTATTCTTTCTAGAACCAAGATTGGAACGAAGGGTTTCATTGGTAGAGGAAAGGGAGAGAAAGAGGCACAATTTGTTAACATTTTGAATTTATCTTTTTTTACCCAGTACAGGGAAAAGGAACCCCAAAGTTTAGTAGTACTTGAATTCCTATACTAAAATGGAAAGGCCAAAACTGACTGCACAGATATTTTCAGGGATGCTTTTGATATTCTCTGCTGTAATGTAGAGAACAAATCCTAGAGAAATCCTTTGAAGGTTACCAAAAGTTGGGCTCACTGTTGGAACACTTAACTTCTCTGACCTCTACCAAAAGCTTGCCAGAAACTCCACAGAGCACTGTGTTGTTTCCTGAGAGAAACTGTCACATGGGATTAGAAATGCAGCAGGAAATATGACTTTCACCCATAGGTTCTCATGTGAGTTAATTAAATTTGGGGGGATTTAAAAAATAGTAATTCTTATTTTTGGTGCTGGGAAACTATCCATATTTTAAAAAACTAAAATACAGAAATGTTTCATAATTATTTTTGTTCCAAAACAAAGAACTTAAGTTAGAAAATTTGAGATGTTGTCCATTAACCTCTCATTTACAACTGATGTAACCTCTCAATAAAGCAAGCTATCTATTAACATGTAGCAACTTTTAAGTATTTTCTATACTTAACATATTTTTAACAACAAATAGATTAAAATTTTCCAGCACGTAGCAACTTATAAGTATTTTCTACACCTAACATATTTTTAACAAGTAGATTCAAATATTCCAGCAAAAATATTTTTAAAACTGTTATCTAATTTTAAATGTCTCATGATATCAAAAATTGTTTAAATTTTTGGAATAAATACATTTTAATGCATTTTAAAATATATAATTGATGTCACATTAGGAGAATTCAAACTCACATCTTTTGAACCTTGACAGGTAACTTGTATAGAAAACAGTAGTAGTAATAATTCCAGCTAGTATTCACTGACCTTTTATTATACATCTAGCAGTAGGTTAAGTCTTTTAAAGAGTTTAATCTACTTATTTCTCAAACAACCTTAGTTCTAACTGAAGCTTATGACATTGGTAAAAAATGGGAATGGAGATCAAAAGTGAGGAAGTTTAAGTTTAGAGCCCTGGCTTTTAACAAGCCATAATGGGTATTACTATCAATAAAATATATATGCATATATATATAATTTTATGTATATTACATATGTATTACATGTTATATGTACACACATATCTATATTTTATATGATATATACTACATATTATAAACAGTCATGAAGAATTTTTTAAAAATTGATTATATTTTGGGCCACAGATAATAATGCAAAATATACAGATTTTGCAGCCCACTTTATCTGATCAAAACATTAAATGGATACAAATGAAACTATGGATAGCAAATAGAGGCCTCTCGGTCACCTCAAAATGTTTCTTTAATTTCTACAACAAATAAAAATCAGTTGGGGAGCATTTAGTAATTCACAACATCTAGAACACACTGTATAGGAGACATAGAAGCTATTGGAAAGCATCTCATGAGAGGTAAATCTTAAAATATCAAGTCTAAATCATTCCTCCTCCAAATAAGAAAAAATGTGGCAACACATTTAACTCGAAGAGCAGAACAAAGTAGAGCATGTGGGAAGAAGGATTAACAAAGACAAAGGTGGAAAGTAATTGTATGTCGCAAAAGAGTGGAATAGTTGATTGTTTAGAAAAACTAAGCTAAAGAGAGAATAAAAGAGACAACACAGAGAAGTGTCAACTCCAAATCCAAGGACTTACATATATCAGAAAAATAACATGTAATGTGAACAATAAATAAGTTTTGTAATTATAATAAAATGAGCTACTCCAGGAAAACAAATTATGAATATTTAAAAGTATTTAAAGTTCATGTAATATCAGCACTAATTTTAATAGTATACTGGAATTTATGAGTAATGCAATCAGATGGGCAAAAAGCATAAATATTTTAAAAGAGCATATAAAAGTATTATTATATGATATATAGAATTATCTATGTAAACAATTTAAGAAAATTAGCTGAAACTCTCAGAAGTAATGAGAGTTACACAGAAGTTTGGTTAAACATCAACAGTCAAAATAAAACCTGATTTAAAATGAAGATAAATTAAAAATACAAAACACCTGGGAATAATTTTAGGAAGAAATGCATAGAACATCTATGAAGAAACTTGAAAACTTTAATGAGGAAATTCTAGGAAGGCTAGAATGAACGTAAAGAAAACATACTGATTAACACATTTTATCAAGTCAAGATGTCAGTTTCTTTCCAAGTTAGTCTATACTTAGTATCAACAAAAATATTAATAGTTTGTTTGGTTTGTTTGTTTTTGTAGTACTGGGGATTGGACCCAGGGTCATTCTACTTCTGAGTTAAACCCCAAGCCCTATTTCATTTTATTTGATTTTTAAATTTTGAAACAGAGTCTAAGTTGCTTAGGGCCCAACTAAGTTGCTGAGGTTGGCCTCAAACCTGTGATCCTCCTGTCTCAGCTTCCCAAGTACTGGAATTATAGTGTCCAGCTGTTTGTTTTTTCAGGGTGAGAATTTTAAAAGCAGGTTAAGAATCATGTAAGAGGTGAACTTAGATGGAGAAGAATAGGCTGACTGCAAATCAGGCATTCTGTGATGTCCCAAAGAAAACAGAATGAGGTGTAAGGTTGCCTTCACCACACAGCAGCTTGAACTAGGGATGCCTAGAACATCTCTCATAGAATGTGCAGTGTTCCCAGTGTTCCTTAATGGTGAAGGGCAGGAAACAGAATAGAAACAAAGATCAATATGAAGCCATTTCTCTATCTAGGATATCTCTATATTGTGCTGGGGACAAAAGTTTCCCTGATTAAAATACCTTATAATTAATGTCATAATGCATGTGTGCTTATGGACATAGAAATGACATGCTAATATTTGAACACAGTATTAAAGACACTCATCACCGTCCCTGGTGAAGAGTGGGAAACAATAATCCTGGAAGTTGTGTGCAAAGAAGCAAGGCATGAGACGGGATCAGGTCTCTGTAGCTGGAGTTCATGACCGCGAATGAGAGCCTAGGCTACACCTGCAGATGAAGTCCCATTTGTGAAGGGCGCTATCTGCTATTCTAACAAACTATGTTTTCGGTGTATGTGAGTGTGTGGATGTGTGAGTTTGTATCTATACATAGTGTGTGAACAAAAACTTATGGTGCAGGCAGTTTTTTAATGCTACAAACAAATTATCTTGTGCTAACCTTTAAAAAATTGTCACTGTTATATATTTTTTAAATTAAGAAACTATTTCATCTGAGTAGAAATATTCTAGTAAGGAAAAGACTATATTGATGTTTCACCAAGAAATTTTAAGGCTGTATTGAAAAATGTAACTAGTCTGTACTGAGTTTACTTATATCACTTCAATAAAGTATATGAAATAAAAGGATATAAATTGCACCCATCTATTAATGCTTCAAGGAAGAAATTAATCATTAGTTTGTCTTGTCTTTGTATTTTATTAAATCCAGCAATATTTAAAATGATTATATTTGGGCCTGGGATATGGCTCAGTGGTAGAGTTCTTGCCTAGCATGCACAAGGCCCTGGCTCCAATTCCCAGCACTGCAAAAAATAAAAATAAAAAAGGAAAAGACAATATTTTGCCAGTCATGATGGCACACACCAGCGATACTAGTATGTGGGAATCTGAGACAGGAGTATTGCAGGTTTGAGGCCAGGCTCAGCAACATAGGGAGACCTTGTTTCAAAACAAAAAATTAAAAATAAAAATCTCAGAGGAAGCCGGGCGTGGTGGCGCACACTTGTAATCCCAGTACTTTGGGAGGCAGAGACCGGAGGATCCGGGTTTGCGGCCAGCCTCAGTGCTCTCTCATGAGACCCGGTTTCAAAATAAAGTATAAAAAATAGGGCCGGGGGTGTAGCGCGGAGGTAGAACGCCCCTGGGTTCAATCCCCGGTACCGCAAAAAAAAAAAAATCTCAGAGGTACAATACCCCTGGGTTCAATTCCGAAAGAAAGGAAGGAAGGAAGGGAGGGAGGGAGGGAGGGAGGGAGGGAGGAAGGAAGGA
>PVJS01029057.1:0-25046 GCA_004027185.1 Glis glis
ATATATGAGATTATACCAACATCATTCTCAGTGCTACATGTGTGGGGAGAGGCGGGGGGGAGGGACACCAAGAGCTGTGTGCATGTATGTTAACACCAAACTGATACTCATTGTGATGTGAGACTACAATGCACCAATAAAAACATAAAAAAAAACCTAAAATGGGCTGGGGGGTGTAGCTTGGGGGGGGTAGAATGCATCTGAGTTCAATCCCCAGCAACACACACACACACACACACACACACACACACACACACATACACACACACCTCAAGTTCCTGAGAGGCAGTTGCAGAGTGAAGGATGACCTCCAAGCACCCCGTCACTGCTAAAAGCCTATGGGATGACTGACAAGCAGGTTGTGGGGCAACAAAATTATGAAAAAATTCCCCAAGGTATATTTTAAATAAACATAATCAATAAACTAGGAAACATTTGCTAATCAATATGCTGACTATGCATTTAAAACAAATAAAACAGTATTTAGCAATCAAGAGAACTTTTCCTTTAAACTCTGTAAATGAGCAGTGTTCAGATATCAAAAGACATGAACTTTATCCATTGGCAACACTCTCTTTGATGGGCATGCATATTATTGCCTTTGTTGTCTTAATTTAGGACCACTTTTTAAAAAAAACGACAAAAGGAGAAAAAAACTTCTAGATCATATAACGGGAAATGTTTTTGTTATAGGTACTGAAGTGAGCCAGGCGTGGTGGCGCACGCTTGTAATCCCAGTACTTTGGGAGATGGAGACCGGAGGATCCGGGTTTGCGGCCAGCCTCAGCTCTCTCTCTACTTAGTGAAGCCCCCCACAACTTCGTGAGACACGGTTTCAAAATAAAGTATAAAAAATAGGGCCGGGGGTGTAGCGCGGAGGTAGAACGCCCCTGGGTTCAATCCCCGGTACCGCAAAAAATAAATAAATAAATAGGTACTGAAGTGATAGATGTGTGCTCTCTCACTTAGTTCCCTTGGACTTTATAACAAATACCATGCGCTCTTGGATGATAAACAACACAAATGTATTCATCACAGTTCATCGGCCAGGAAAACCATGATCAAAGCAGATTTGGTGGCTAGTGAGGGCCAGCTCTTGGTATCTAGATTTAGTACCAGATTTGGTATCTAGTGAGGGCCAGCTTTCCCAATGATAGAAAATGCCCTCTCCTCCCCCCCCCTCCTTTGTGTTGCTGGGGATTGAACACAGGTGCATTCTACTTCCAAGCTACACCTCAATGCTTATTTTCTTTTTTATTTGGAAACAGGGTCTTGCTAAATTGCTAAGAGCCTCTCTAAGTAGCTGAGACTGGCTGTGAACCTGCGATCCTCCAGTCTCAGCCTCCCAAGAACTGGGATTACCAGCATTGTGCCACCATGCCCATCTAGAAGGTACCCTTTTCTAGTGTCCTCATGTAGTGGAAGAGATTAGTGATCTCGTTGGGGTTTCCTTTGTAATGCATTAATCCCATTGACAAGGGCTCCACTACTAGAATTTAATCTCCTCCCAGAACTCAATCTCTTTTATCAACATGGGGGTTAGTGTTTCAACATGAATTTGGGAAGCTGGATACAAATACTAAGATCATAACACTCACACGCTTCAGGTAGTAAGAAACTAAGTTGAAATTCGGTAGAGGTAGTAAGATTTTTTTAAATTTGCCCTTGACTTTCAGTTGGTTCTCAATGGGTAGGAATTGAATTCAAATGATAAATGGGGTCTCATGTGACAACATGGTTTCTTGGAGTCTCTCTCTTCCACCATCCATGGGTATCTGTCTTTTTATATGCCGTGTCATTGATGTGGAAGACTCAGACTCCTATTAAGGAGCATTGACATTCTTATTTAAAGATCTGGTAGAATTCTTCTGGAAATTATCTGGTCCTTGGATTTCCTTTGTTGGAAGTTTTTTTTTAAAAATTATTTCTTCAATCTTATTGCTTGTTTTTGGTCTGTTTGGGTTTTCTATATGATCTTGGTTCAAATTTGGCAGGCCATATGTTTCTAGAAATTTGTGCCTTCTTTTCTAGACAATAATCTATTTTATAACAGCTTCAATTTTACAGAAAAGTTGTGAAGATATACAGTGAGTTTCTGTATACATCACATTCAATTTCCCCCATTAATAACTTACATTACTGTGGCACATTCATCAAAATTAATGAGCCAATATTGACATATTTATTATTAACTGAACTCCATACTGTTGTCTTCAGAGATCCTTTTTCACTTGTCTTTTTCTGTCACAGGACCCCATCTAGGATACCACATTACACTGTAATATGAAATGTTTAACTTTGTTTTTTTTTGTACTGGAGATTGAAGCCAGGGGCATTCTACCTCTGAACTATACCCCCAGCACTATTTAATTTTTATTTTGAAACAAAGCCTCACTGAATTGTGGAGGTCCTTTCTAAGTCATTGGGGCTGGCAGTAAATCTGTGATCCTCCTGTATCAGCTTGCCAAGAACTGGGTTTACACGCATGCACTACTGGCCAGCTTAAAATTTATTACTTAGGTTGTACTAGTATTGTGATGGGATTCTAGTGTCTTTCTTGGGGGTGGGGGTACTAGGGATTGAATCCAGGGGCATTCTACCTCTGAGGTATACCCCAAGCGATATTTATTTTATTTTATTTTATTTTTTTTTGCGGTACCGGGGATTGAACCCAGGGGCGTTCTACCTCCGCGCTGCGCCCCCGGCCCTATTTTTTATACTTTATTTTGAGACCGGGTCTCACGAAGTTGCCGAGGGCCTCACTAAGTAGAGAGAGAGAGAGAGACAGAGACAGAGAGAGAGAGAGAGAGCGAGCTGAGGCTGGCCACGAACCCGGATCCTCCCGTCTCCGACTCTCAAAGTACTGGGATTACAAGCGTGCGCCACCACGCCCGGCCTATTTATTTTATTTTATACAGTTATCTGGTGCATTTTAATGATACATCATATTGTGGTATAGAGCGATAGAAACATGCATGTGCAGAACTCTTGGAGCACTTCTCTTGGGTCCCACCACCCTTCTTCCCCCTCCCTGCACACATCCTGAGATTGGAATTAGTGATTCTGTATACCTAAGTAGCCTTGTATCAACTATTACACTGTTTACATCTCTGTTACTCCTCTTCCCTTCCCTAAATCCTCTCTGTCACTCCACAGGAGTCTCTGTTCTTCTGCCTGATGTTATCCTTATTTATGAATTTCTAACTATCACATATAAGAGAAAACAGACAACTCTTTGTTTCTTGAGACTGGCGAATCTTAGAATAATATTTTCGAGTTCCATCTATTTTCCTGCAAATGACATGACTTTGTTCTTCTGTATGGCTAAGTAAAATTCCAGTGTGTGTATATATCACAGTTTTGTTTTGTGATCCATTTATCTGTTGATGGACACCTAGGCTTGTTCTACAATTTGGCTATTGTAAATCATGCTGTTTTGAACATGGACATGCAATTATTGCTATAACATTCTGATTTCAATTCCTTTGGAAAGAAGCCCAGGAGTGCTATCCCTGGGTCTTATGGCGGTTTCATGCTCCATCTTCTGAGAAACCCCCACACCGTTCTCCATAGTGGCTTCACTGGTTTGCAGTCCCACCAACAGTGTAGAAGGATTTGTTCCCCCGCATCCTCACCAGCATTTATTATTGTTTGATCTCTTGGTGATTTCCATTCTAATGGGTGTTAGATGGAATCTCAGGGTAGTTTTGATTTGCATCTATCTCCCTAATGATGTTGAACAATTTTTCATATATTTATTGGCCATTTGTCATTATTATTTTAAGAAGGGTCTATTCAGTTTCATTGCCCATTTTTGATTAGGTTATTTTTTAGTGTTAAGTTTTTTAAGCTCTTTGTATAATCTAGATATTAGTCCTCCAATCAGAGGGGTAGGTGGCAAAGCCCATTCTGTAGCTCTATCTTTAGACTCTTGATGGTTTCCTTTAATGCACAGAAGCTTTCTAATTTAATGCTATCCCATCTATTAATTCTTGTTTTAATTTCCTAAACTTTCAGGTCTTATTGCAGAACTTTCTACCAGTATCTGTATGTTGGCTTATTGGTCCTATGCTCTCTTCTAGAAGTTTCAGTTTCTGGTGTAATTATCCAGTCTTTGATCCATCTGGAGTTGACCCTGGTGCAAGGCTAGAGGTTGGGTTTTAATTCCATTCTTCTACATATGGATAGCCAGTTTTCCCGTCACCATTTGTTGAAAAGGCTGTCTCCAGTTCATGCTCTTGGCACCTTTATCAAAGATCAACTGGTTATAAATATGAGGATTTGTTTCAGAATCCTCTGTTCTATTCCATTGGACTATGTGTCTGTTTTTGTGCCAATACCATGCTCATTTTTTTAAATTACTATAACTTTGTAGTAAAAATTGAATTCAGGTATTGTGATGCCTCCAGCATTATTCTTATTGGTGAGAATTGCTTTGCCTATTCTGAGTCTTTTGTTTTCCAGTTGAATTTCTTTAAATCTGTGAAGAAGGACCAGGGTATTTTAATAGGGACTGCATTGAATCTGTAGATTTCTTTTGGTAGGATGGCAATTTTTATTATATTTATTCTGTTTATCCAAGAGCATGGGAGGTCTTTTCCCCTTCTAAGATCTTCTTTAAATTTTTTCTTTAGTGTTTTATAATTTTAGTGTTTTATAATTTAACCTCCTTGGTTAAACTTATGCCCAAGTATTTTATCCTTTTTGATGTTATTGTGAATGGAATTATTCTCTAGATTTCTTTTTCAGTGGATTCATGATTGGTGTATAGGAATGCTAAATATTTCCACAAGTAGATTTTGTATCTGGCTACTTTGCTGAAGTTTTTTTTTTATCACCTCTAGAAGTCTTCTGGATGAGTTTTTTGGGTCGTCTAAGTAAAGGATCATGTCATCAGTGAACAAACAATTTCAATTCTCCTTTCCCTATTTGTATTCCTTTCTTTTGTCTTATTGCTGAGGCTAGAATTCCAAGTACTTTGCTAAATAGGAGTGGTGAGAGCAGGCATCCTTGTGTTGTTCCTGCTGGTAATGCTTCTGTTCCTGGGATTTCCTATACTGGAAGGATTTTTACTACTGCTTCAATCTTATTGCTTGTTTTTGATCTGTTTGGGTTTTCAGTATCCTCTTGGTTCAAATTTCTTAGGCAATATGTCTCTAGAAATTTTTTCATTTCTTTTAGATAGTCCCACTTGTTGACCTGAAAGTTTTCAAAGAAGTCTTTAATGATACTTTGGATTCCAGAGCTATCTGTGATCAGATCTCCCTTTTCATCTCTAATTTCATTAACTTGTGTCTTTTCTCTCTTTTGGTTAGATTAGCTAAGAATTTATTAATCTTATTTGTCTTTTCAAGGAACCAACATTTTGTTTCATTGATACCTGTTATTATTTATTCTTTTTTATTGCATTAATTTCAGATCAAGTCTTCATTATTTCCTTCCTCTTGTTGGTTTTGATTTGTCCTTGCTTTTTTCTTTCTCTTTCTATCTTTTTAATGGTGTGATTAAAGGATTGAACCCAGGAGCATTTTACCTCTGAGCTACACCTGCAGCTCATTTTATTTTTTGCTTTCAAACAGGGCCTCACTAGGTTGCTGAGAATCTTAAGTTGCTGAGGCTGGCCTTGAACCTGTGATCCAACTGACTGAGCCACTCACGTACTGGGATTACAGGTGTGCACCCTCACATGCAGTGGTTCTTGTTTTTTTCTAACCTTAAAATGTATCACTGTGTTGTTTATTTCTGATCTTTCTCATGTTTTTAGAGAAGCACTCACAGCTTCAAACTTTCCTCTTGAAACTGTTTTTTGCTATTGTAGAGATTCTGGTATTTTTCTCTGTATTCACATTTTATTCTAGAAATTTTTAAAATTCTCCTGTAATTTCCTCTTGGATCCATTAATCATCCAAAAGTTCATTGTTTAATCTCTATGCATTAATGTAATTACTATGATTTTCTTGTTGATATCTATCTTCATTCCATTAATGAATTATATTGAAATTTTGCATTTGGTAAGATTTGCTTTGTGTGCTTAAACATGGTCTCCTTTGGAGAAGGTTCCAAGAGCATCTGAGAAGAAAGTGGATTTGGCTGTTGTTGGATAAAATATCCTATAGATGTATGTTAGGTTTATTTGGTTTATAGTATATTTTTAGGTCTGAAGAGTCTTTACATTTTTTTAATCTTTGATCTGTTGATGAGGATGGTGTATTGAAATCTCCCAGTGTTACTGTAATGGGGTCCATGTGACCCTTAATATTGAGTGATGTTAGTTATATGTAAGTAGGTGGTCTGACATTTGGAGGGTAAATATTTACTATTGTTATATCTTTTTGTTGGTTTATTTCCTTTAACAGTGTGAACCAACCCACTTTGTATCTTCTAATTAATTTTGATTTGAAATCTGCTTTTTTTAGACAGCAGCGACTCCTCCTTGTACTTCGACTTCATTTGCATGGATTTTCTTTTTCCATTCTTTCACCTTTAGCCTGTGGATATTTTTCTCTGTCAAGTAAGTTTCTTATAAATTAAATAAAGTTGGATCTTATTTTTATCTACTCTGCCAGCCTATTTTTTTTTTTTTGTGTGTGGTACTGAGGATTGAACCCAGGGGTATTCTACTTCTGGGCTACACCTGTCAGCCCTATTTTTAATTTTTTTAAAAATTTTGAAACATGGTCTCACAAAGTTGTGGGGGGTCTCAATAAGTTCCTGGGGATGGCCCTGAATCTGTGATCCTCCTGTCGCAGCCTCTCAAGTACTGGGATTAAAGGCTAAAGCCTACAGGACAATTGGCAAACAGGCTGTGGAGCAACAGAACTATGAAAGAAATTCCCCAAGATGTATTTTCAATAAAGTTAATCAATTATGCTAGAAATTTTTTACTAGTCATTATGCTGACCATGTATTTGAAAGAAATAAAGAATTTAGCAATCAAGCAAAGTTTTTTCCTTGAATCTCTATGAATGAGCAGTGTTTGGATATCAAAAGACATGACTTTATCCACTGGCATCACTCTCTTTGAAGGAGAAACAGAATATTGCTTTTGTGATAAGTCAGTGCTTTTTAAAAAATCAAAGATGAAATAAAAATGAACTTCTAGATCATATAATGAGAAAAATGTTTTTGGCTCCTTTGTAAAAAGTAAAGTAGCTCTAAGTGTGTGGATTTCTTTCTGTACCTTCTATTTTATTCCACTGATCTATGCATCTGTTTTTATGCCAATACTATGCTTTTTTGTTTATACCTCTTTAGTATAATTTGCAAACAGGTATTGTGATGTCTCCAGAGTTTTGAAACAGGGTCTCATTAAATTGCTGAGGGTCTCGCTAAGTTGCTGAGGCTGGCCTGCAACCTGTGATGCTCTTGTTTCATCTTCCAAGTGTGGGATTGCAGGTGTGGCCCACCACACATGACTTGAACTCTTATTTTTTTTTTTTTTGCAGTACCGGGGATTGAACCCAGGGAGGTTCTACCTCCGAGCTATAACCCCGGCCCTATTTTTTATCCTTTACTTTGAAACCAGGTCTCACAAAGTTGCGGAGGGCCTCACTAAGTAGCTGAGGCTGGCCGCGAACCCAGATCCTCTGGTCTCAGCCTCCCAAGTACTGGGATTACAAGCGTGCGCCACCACGCCCGGCTTACTTGAACTCTATTTTTGTAAATCTCTTCATATTGTCTACATTTATTCCTATACCATGAACATCCTACAGAGCCCCTTTAGTTATTATGTTTTATTGGTTTTAGCACACTTGTGTATCTCTAACCCCTAAAGTAGTGCCTGAAATATGTAATGTTGGCATTATGTATTTGTTACTCAAAAGCAGTTTCTTTGGTCACCATAATTTAACATGAATGTAATAACAGTGTGGGGCAAGATGATGCACACCTTAATCCCAGTCCTTGGGAGGCTGAGACAGAAATATCGCAGGTTCAAGTACAGCTACAGCAACATAACAAGACTCTTAGAAACCTAACAAGAACATGTTTCAAGACAAAAATTTTAAAAAGAACTGGAGGTATAGCTCAGAGTTAAAATGCCCCAGGATTCAATCCCAAGGAAGGAAGGAAGGAAGGAAAGAAAGAAACAAAGAAACAAAGAAAGAGTGCCAAATGTATATTTACATTTTCTTGTAGCTGGATTAAAAAAGAACAAAAGCAATCAGATAAAAGTGTTTTAATAGTATATATAAAAGCAATCATTTTACTCACGGTGTCATAATTTAAACATGTAATGTAAAAATTGTTAATGTGATACGTGGGCATATTTATTGAAACTCAGGCTTCAAATTCTGAGTGTGTTGTAGATTTATAGAGTATCTTAATTCACACGGTGCCACTTAAAATGCTCAAGGGCCACATGGCTTTTCTTTCTGCATATAAGCCATTAGGGACCCTCCTCCATTGCAGATGGAAGCCTGGGAATGAGATCAGCCATGGAATTCTCTTTGCAAACAGGAAATTCTCATCAATGAAAGCAAATAAGTAGATTGGGAAATAATTTTATTATTCTTCATCAGCAAAAATGGGCAGATAGTTGGGTAGCATGATGATAAAATTGCACCAATCCCCTCCAACCTTGGGATTTTCTCATGTTTGTAAAAGGAATAAATAGTCATAAGATTGTTTGCACAGTAAAAGAACACAAAGCAACCAACCAGCAGAAGGATGGTGCGGGTGGCTTTGTGTTCAGGAGATGCCTGGGAGGAGAGGTGGGGGCCACGGATACACTGCGCTTTCCTGCGGTGTCTGTAGAGGAGATTCACCATGTAGAGGCTGGTGCAGATCATGAGGGTCACAAACACCAGATCGTAAATCTGTATGATACTTATGAATACATCTGGGTTAAGGTCTGTGGATTTCCTAGTTTGACAGTATGGATGAGAATACCCACGCCCAACAAACGTGAAATTGTGATTGGCTCTTACGGTTTTAATGACGCGGATATAGATCAGCATGTTGATGATCCAGAAGAAAAGGAAGGAGGGAAAAATCCACGCAGTGAGCTTAAGTTTAAGCCACGCCCACTTAGAGTTCCTGGGACTGATGGTGATGGCTTGAAATGCACTCAGGAGAGAGGTGGTGCAGATGGAAAGACCACGGATCACTCTGGAAGAGAATAAAAGTGCCTGGCAACCAACATCATCTAAAAAATCTCTTACTCCAATGGATGATGCTACATGTGGTAGTGATGAGAGTATGATACTCAGGATATTGACCAAGGTCAGGTGCAAGAAAATAGAATCGATGGGCTTCTTCAGATGAGGTTGAATGAAGAAGATGTACATATATAATCCAGAGAATAATGAGTTCCCTGTGACACCGATGCAAATCTGTGATATGTGGAAAGTGCATAAGACTGTCTCAATTGGAACCACCATCGCTTTGTTCTCAGTAGTAGTCTTTGCTGTGATTGAGATGGAATCCAGGCGCTCGTGCTGAACCACACCCTGAGCTTGGAAGTGTTATCTTAATGATGTTTTAGGTAAGCCAGGCCTAGAATGAAAATAATTTGATTATATTATAAAGTTCTTTTAAAAGTGGATCTTATGGAAGAATGTTCTGATTAAAAGTTCAGGGGGTAAAATGGGTGTTTAAATGTCCAACATTCATGAATTTTAAGACTAGATGTTATACTCCCAGAATATGGACTCCAAGGATTCTGACGAATGATATATCTTAGCAGTAGGTGAAGACAGAAGGTGGAGTTCAATGCTAAATCACTCCATTATAGTATATTGATCAGGAGGATATCTTGTCCTTTGTAAAGGACAAATTTGCCTGTTATATGGCATTTTTCTACAGAGTATCAGATATTTTCTTTTTAAAAAGTTTTAAAAATAATTTTATAAGTGCATTGCAATTATACATCAAAATGAGGTTCAATGTGATAGAAACATAGATGTACACAGCTCTTGCTATATTTCCTTCCACATTGCCCCCTATTCCATCCTCCTAACTCCCTGTACATGTTAGTGAAATTGGTAGTAATATCTGAATATATTGCATAATATTATTTTGTGTCCTTCCTCAATCCTGTTTTCCCCTCTCTTACTCTCTCCCCCAGTCACTCCAACTCTTCCACAGGTCCATCTCCATATTATTTAAAATCCTTTGTCTTCCCTCTTTTCTCTCTAGCTTATGCATAAGAGAAAAAATATACACCCCTTGGCTTCTGAGACTGGCTGATCTCACGTAACATAATATTCCCTAGTTCCATCCATTTTCCTGCAAATGATATACTTTTGTTCTTCTATATGGCCCCATAGAATTCCATTGTGTGTATATATCACTTTACTTATGTTTCTGTAGTCTAACCTCTTTAAAGAGCATTACTGTTCTAACACATACAGAGTAACACAGGTATTTGAACTTCTTCTCAGAGTGTGTCTGCACACAGCATTCCTCCGAGTCCATGGTTTCTTCCTCCCCTCCCAACCCATGTTTCAAACAGCAATGTTCTGACACATCTGTAGTTCTCATAACTTGGTGCTCAGCAATTGATACTCAGATGGTAGAGGCCAAGATTGCTGCTGCTGAATATCCCACAGTGCACAGAACAAACCCCATAGTAAGTCATCTTATGGCCAACCTGGCACTCATAGGATAGTTAATAAAGCCATTCTAAGAAAAGAGTTCATGTGTCTTCTTGACTACACTGTGTACAAAATCCACCTTTACTCTGTACATTTTCTTTTCTTTGGTTTTTTTGTAATGGGGATTGAACCCAGGGACTATCTACTTCTGAGCCATGTTCTGAGCCCTATTTCATTTTTTTAATTTTGAAAGAGGGTCTTGCCAAGTTGATGAGGGTTTCACTAAGTTGGCTGAGGCTGGCCTCAAACTTCAGATCCTCCTTTCCCAGCCACCCAAGCACTTGGATTACAGGTGTGTGCCACCATGCCTAGCTAGTCTAAACATTTTTTTATGCTTGTTATGAAAAAACTAGTAGGTTCATATATACACAGTTATACCAGCAGTGATATGTCAATCACTAACGCTAACATTAAAATGCATAAGGTTAATATCTCAACTAAATGTATTGAATTTTGCATATTTTAAATATATAATTTTTCTAGGAATACTTTTGTCTGTAATCCAGTTGTTTCTATCACCTGAAATATAGACTTTTAGGAGGTTTCTAGATGGTGGATAGGAGAGATGCAAAGCCTCTCCTAAGGAAGTTGATCTAAAGTAATCCCCCATATGCTTTGTGAGGTAAGCGACCCAAGATGGAAGCCACTAACAATTGCAGAAACATTAACTAGGCCAAGGTATCGAACAACTCTTTGATAAACAAACAAAGCAGCTGCCAGCAAAGGGGCAGGCCCAATGTCTGCCCATGAACTCTGTTGCAGACACAGGCTCTGTGTCAATAACTTCTGCAGACATAGCCTAGAATACCAAATAGAAGGTGGGTGCGGCTTTCCCTGCAGGTTAAGCTTTGTACTAACACTGCCAGTTTCAGACACATCCACCACTTCAGCCACACCACAGCAAAAGTGGGGTCCCAAGACCCTGTGATAACGGGAGTGCTCCCCTCCTTCTCCCCTCCTTCTGCAGAGACAGCACTGCCAGAGGTGGGGCACAGTGCCCAGCAACCAGGTCTTGGAGCCAGTGTTCCTGACACTGAGAGGAAGGAACTTTTGGCCCTAAGGTCAAAATAGCTCAGCTCCCTTGGCTGCTGCAGAAGCAGCTTCAGTGGGACCAGATCACCTCCAGGAGCCAGCCTGGATGGGGGAGTTGGCAGTGTCTGTGGGGTGGTCCAGACGACCGGTGTTGCCAGCCCTGAGGGGAGATCCTTGGGCCTTCCCATGGGTGCAGTCCACTTAACTGCAGGCCTTCTCACTGACAGGGCTCAGTCCCAGCTGTGGAATCAGTGTCAGCGGACTGACCTAGGGAAAGGAGTGTATCCCAGCGCTAGCTCAAGCAGCAGCAGTGGTCCTGACTAGGTCTTATAGAGGGGAAACCCGAAAGCGCAACCAGCAGCTGGTCCATGTAGATTTTCTCACCTGCACAGCCCATTTGCTGGCAAGGGAATCAGTGCCAGCAGCCTGGGGAGTGCAATAGGCCATAGCCCAGTTCCCTTGAGGAGCCAGCACTAGTATTGGCTATGGCCTGGACCCAATACCAATGGTGCCCACAGGAAAGGAGAGAGTCTTTTGGTATATTGATATTGTGGCCCAGCCCTTCCTGTGGGGGCAGCACCACTGGCAGGACTCCAGACCCAGAGGTGCCAACAAGCAGGAACTGCAGTTGGACCTTCCCAGTATAGTGGCCCAATTCCCCCTATAGGCCCAGAGGCAGCAGCATGGACCCAAGCTACAAGGCTGTCATCTTAGGCTGTGGAGAACCTGAGGGCTACTCCACCAGAGAGGCCATCCTCTCTAAGACCCAAACCCGGAGCCAAACCAGTTCAAGTCGGGTCCACATAGACCAGGGAATGCTTTCAGTCCCTCTCACTAGTACTTCCTTCACTCTTGAAGACAGCATAGTGGGGTAGAGCTCACCATAAGCACAGGCCCTGGGGTGCTCTCAAGTCATGTCACTGTAAGCAAAAACAATGAAATGTGAAAATGTTTTAAACAAAATAAATTATAAAAATAAATTAAAAATTAAAGAGAAGAAAAAAGGATAAACCAAGCACAACGGTCAAACTATAACCATATTAGTGATAGGAAAACAAAACCAAAAAACAACCAAAGAAAAACAACAATCAAACAAACCAAAAAAGCAAAAAAAAAAAAGAGAGAGAGAGAAAATTATAACTTTGAATGGTGACTGGGTCTTGTAAGTATTTCTTCTCCTCCTCCAGGTGGTTGTGGGTCTCTATTGCCTCTGTGTGGTATAGTCTTGTGTTTTCTTTACCCTTTAGCAAGCTGGATCCAGGAAGGTCCAGGAAGGTCAAGTTTACATCATTTGAATCTTTTCTCAACTCCTTTCTCATTCAGTTTGAAATTTGTTGTGTCCACAATGGTTTATTGAGGAGAGGGTGGGGATGTGAGAGTTAAGTTCCTCTCTTTAGGTGCAGACTATGCTCACAGTAACATACTTGGGTTTTCTGGTTTTTCGTTCACATCGATGGGTGCATGTATAAGTTAGTCTGCTCTCTTCTCCATTTGGGTTTTGACTTTTTGCTTTTCTCTTTTTAAAATCTTTTCTCTTCCTTTTGTTTTCTCAAGTATTTGTCTTGTTATTGATTTCAAGATAGTCATTTTTTGCTTTCTTCATTTGATTTTTTTTCTCTTTTGGAATGTCACTATTCCCCTATCCTCTTCCTCCTTCCCATTATAGAAAATAATAGAGTGTCTGCCTGAAAACAGACATCCAAACCTGGAGGGAAAACTCTGAAATCCAAAGGCAAGATGTTGGGAAATATATACTCCACTGTCAGGTGCTCCAAACACTGAACGAGCTGGAAAGTAATCCACTAAACTCCACCATACATCCCCAGTATACCATCAGGGAGCATTGAGACAAGAGGCTCAACTCCTCACAAATTGAAAGAAAGAAAGACTGAATAAGGTGGGAGTTCCAGACAGCACTCCCAGCATCAACAGAACCATTAAATTGAGGATGGACAATCTTCCTCAGTAGACAACAACTTCTGTTCAGCCTACAGGGCAGCCCAGAGGAGGTAGCCAGCCAAGGAGTGTCGAGAGCTGTCTTAGAATGCACAATGAGATTATCATCTTGGACCAACCCAGTTTGAATACATGGTATTTGGTTGGGTGGGATTTATCTGAAAGCAGAAACACTCCAAGGGACCTGGTGTAACCTTTAAGGTGCGGTCTTTGATGTCGTCTCCACCCAATGTTTTATCTCTTCTTCCTCCAAGCTTGTCACATGTCTCTGCCTCACTGACCTTCTTTATTGTAACTCCTGACAATTGTTAGTTTCTGTGTTTGATTAACTTTTATGATGCCTGGTCTAAAGTTTCTACAAATGTAAGGTGCTGGCTACAGATGGTCAGGAGTATTGTCAGTTGTCTCCTCCCTGGCCTCCCAATTATTAAATACATTTTCTCCAAATTTTATCAGACTTCGTGTCATTGTCATGCAAGAAAGACTATTGTCAAAAAGCTGCCTTGAGCAGCGACCTTCTGTGTAGGAATCACGGAATGATTTTCAGGGAGCTGCCTGAAGCAGCAACCTTCCGTGGTGGGACTACGGAGCAAGCAGCATTCGCTAGAGCCTACAATAAAGGAGGACACTGACAATTTTGAGTCATGTGACATTTAATACACCTTTAAAGAAGTAGTGAGGGCTGAGTTTAAATACTCACTTACAAGAAGCAGATGGCTAGAGACTAATTAATACCCCACCTCAGGATTCACTATACAAAGATAACTGCTACAGAAAATACACTTACAAAAAAAGAAGGAAAAACCAAAGCACAACTCCAAAACTAAGAACCCTAACAATATAGGGAAAATGTCCAATAAAACTACAATAAATCCTCACAACCCCATAATTATGGTAGTCACTGAAAGCCAGGTGCAGAAGATGCCAGACTGAGAATTCAGAACTCTGATTTTCCATATGATTAAAGATCTTAAGAATGAAATCAGTATAGTCAGTATGTGAAAGACCCTGTCAATAAAGAAATTGAAATTCTAAACAAGAAGCAAACAAAACCTGAAGGAGGTGAAAGAATCAATAAAAATTTTATTTGAAACTATCACCAACAGACAAGACCATATGGATATTGCAGGCTCTAGCAGATGCTGCTTGCTCCACAGTCCCACCACAGAAGGCTGCTGCTTCTGGCAGATCCCTGAAAGTTACTCTGTGGTTCCTGCCATGGAAGGTTGCTGCTGTAGGCAGCCTCCTGACAAGAGTCTATCTCACACGGAAAAGACACAAAGTCTGATAATTTGGACAATTATATTTAATATTGGGTGAGTTGAGGAGGAGATAGATGACAATTTTCATTTCTTACAGTCAGTATTACTTTTTATAGAAACTTTAAACAAGGCATCATAAAAGTTAATCAAACACAGAAGTTAATAATTGTACGATAAAGAAAGACAGTGAGGCAGACATGTGACAAATTTGGAGGAAGGAGGGATTAAACATTACTGGGTGGAGAGGACATCAAAGGCTGCACCTTAAAGACACCAAGACCCTTGGAATGTGTCTGTTTGTGGACAGATTCCACCCAGCCAAATACTGTGTATTCAAACTGAGCTGCAAGATTATAATCTCAGTGTGCATTCTAAGACAGCCCTCAACATATGGAAAAGAGTCTCAGTCTTAGAGGATAGCACAGCCAAAACTGAACAATCAATCAATAATATAGAAAAGACAGTTGAATAGTAGGACGAGAACATTCAAGTAATATGGGATAATATCAAATTCCCTAACTTAAAATTATTGGCATCAAGAAGGTATGGAGGCAAAAACCAAAGGAATCAAGAATCTCTTCAGAGAAATAATATCAGTAAACTTCCCAAACTTGAATAATGATATGGACATCCACATTCAGGAGACTAGAAACCACAATTAGACAAGATCAAAGATAATCTCCATGCCACATTATAATAAAAATGCCTAACATAGAGGCTAAGAAGAGAATCCTAAATGCATCAAGAACAAAAAGGCTAGGTGAAATTCAGAGTTAAAACAATAAAAATTACTCCAGATTTCTCAACCCAAATTCTGAAAGCCAGGAGGGCATGGATTGATGTACTTCAAACCCTTATAGATAACAACTTCCTAGCAAGATTGCTATATCCAGTAAAGCTATCCTTTAAAATTGATGGAGAAAAAAAAACTTACAATACAAGCAGAAGCTAAAAAAATTCATGACAACCAATCTGGCACTTGAGAAGTCACTCAAAGAAATGAATAACAGAGAAGAAATGAAAAATAAACATCAGAACCAGAGAAGAGACAAATGCCATCAGATGAATAACTAATCAAGGACAGCTATTATTGTTTCAAACAGAAACCCCACAATTACAGGAAATAAAAGTCATCTCTCTATAGTAACACTGAATATCAATGGTTTCAACTCCCCATTTAAAAGACATGGATTGACAAATTGTATTAAAAGCCATAATTCAACTATATGCTACCTGTAAAATATGCACTTTATAGGCAGAGATATTCACAAGCGTAAGGGGAAAGGATGGAAAATGAAAGCATGCAGGGATAGCTACCCTCATATCTGACAAAGCTGACTTTAAGCCAAAATTTATCAGAAGAGACAGAGGGTCACTTCTTACTGATAAAAGGAATAATCCAAATGAAATACAACCTGTGTAAATATTTATGCCCCAGATATTGGTGCACCTACCTATGTAAAACAAAAATTTCTTGACATGAAGACCCAGCTAGACCCCAAAATGCTAAATATGGAAGACTTCAATACACATTTCACACTATTAGATCAGTCTTCCAGACAAAAGACTAGCAAAGACAGTTCAGACCTAAAGAACACTATAAACTAATCGGACCTAACAGATGTTTACACAATATTTCATCCAACAACAGTTGAATACATTCTTCTCAGCTGCTCATGGAAGCTTATCCGAAACAGATCATATTCTAGACATCAAAACAAGCACCAGAAAATTAAAAAAAGTTGATATAATTCCTTGCATTCTTTCAGATCATAAGAGATTGAAAATAAAAATTGAGGATTAAAGATGGTGAATAGAGGAAGGCAGAGTGTTTCTGCTGCTCCAAGACTCAGAAGTCAACCAGTGGGAAGTTTGCTTTTTGGCAAGAGGAGAAAAGCAGTCAGAACACAACAGAAATAAGACAGTCAAAATGTGGTTGAATTGGAGGTCACACAGAGAGAAGAAGACTAAAAATAAAAATCTCAGGCTGGGCATGGTGGCACACACTTGTAATCCCAGTAGTTGGGAGGCTGAGACTGGAGGATCTGGGTTCCCGGCCAGCCTCAGCTACTTTGTGAGGCCCTCCACAACTTAGTGAGGCCCTGTTTCAAAAGATAGAATAAAAAAAATAGGGCTGGGGTTGTAGCTCAGAGGTAGAATGCCCCTGGGCTCAATCCCCAGTACTGCAAAAAAAAAAAAAAAATCTCCACAAGTCTCCTCTGGTGAGTGGAGAGCAGAGGCAGGTACCACTTTGGCAAGCCCATGAGGGAGCTAGTGGCTACCAGGACCTGTTGGCTCTCAGAGACCAACTGCAGCAAAGAAGAAGCCAAGTCTTGTCAAACCAGTGATTGCAGAGAACCAAAACCAAAGGGGATGGCATTCTTGTTCCCACACTCGAATATCTCAAGATGAAACTCACCAGGCCATCCAGCCAAACCACTCAGTGAAGTCATGGCTTCAGCTGAACTCAGTGGGACCAAGAATGACAGGCCCTTCCTGAAGGAACCCCATTGCCTACATCCCGCTTCGTCAAGACCACTGTGAATCTCCAGACCAACCAACCAAATCACCCAGCGAATCGCAGTGGCTTCACCTGAATCCATAGTAACTGAGAAAATACAGACACTTCCCACAGGGACCTAAGCAGCGCTCATCAAGTCCGTGAGTTTTCAAAATATCCCAGTGGTAGTCTGCACAGCTGCAGGGACTTGCTTGGCAATGAACAAACTTGCAGGCTCTGTGAGTTTGCAAATCATCCCTCTGGAGGTGGGAATGGGGGCTTCAGTCAGATATAGCAGAAACATCAATTAGCAGACAGTTTTCCCTGTCACTGCATGGTCTCCAGTGATGACTGCAGGACCACCAGCTGTGGTGTCTGTGTTGTGAAATACCTCAGTCAAAATTGATGCATAGCCAGGCATGGTGGCACACGCTTGTAATCCCAGTACTTGGGAGGTGGAGACCGGAGGATTCGTGTTTGTGGCCAGCCTCAGCTACTTAGTGAGGCCCTCTGCAACTTCGTGAGACCCAGTTTCAAAATAAAAGATAAAAAATAGGGCCGGGAGTGTAGCTCAGACGTAGAATGCCCCTGGGTTCAATCCCCGGTACTGCAAAACAAAAACAAAAACAAAAACAAAAACAAAAAAACTGATGCATGCTCTGAAGGCTAAACACTGACCTGGTGGTGTTGGGGTACCACAATTACCAAGGCTGGTGGCCAGCAAGGTCTCGCATGATTCCAGCTGCCCGGAGAAGCAGAAGTGTCCTTGGGGCTAAATAACTCAGCCACCTAGGTTCCAGGATCAAAAGAGTGCAGTCTTTCCCTGCCAGAGTTTGGGTAGTGAAAGCAGGGAGACCAGAGGCCAGGGGTCATCAAGTTTCATGTGATTGCAGCTGGTAGAGCAACAGCAGTGTCACTGGGGCAATTTGACTCAGACAGCCATGCTACAGGCCAGGAATGCAACGCTCTCTTGGCTAGCAGAGTTTGAGCCTGGTGATCATGCATGCCAGTGGGTGACTTAACTCCAGGTGATCACAACCAGCAGATCAGCGGTACTGTCACTGGAACATCAAAGCTCAGCCAACTGAGCCACAGGTGTGGAATGTTATAATCTCTGGCCCTGCTGAGTTCGTGCTCAGTGACCACAGAGGTCATTGGCCAGCACCCCACAGGGTTTCATGCTTTTGCAACCATCAGAGTAGTGATGGTGTTCTTTGCTATAAAATCTCAACCAGCAGGCTGTAGGCTTTGAATGGAACATTATAGTATCTGGCCCTGTTGAATTTTGGCCTGGAGGCCTTGGAGGCCTGCAGCCAATCAGAGACTCCTTGCCTGCCCTAACTAGTTTCTGTTAAAGAGGTTGCAGGGAACTAACTGAAAGATCTGATTATATGAGACAGACTCATTGAGGTAAATATATACCTAGTATAGGCCTTAATGTAAAGGGTTAACAAATAGACATAGGACTCCGAAATAGGAAGAAGATGTGAAGACAAAAGAGATATGAACCTGAGAATTCTGAAAATGAGAACAAAGACCAATGAGGAAACAAACTCCCACAACTTAACAGCAAGACAGATCACCGATACTGATCTGCAGAAAATGCCAGGAGTATTCAGAATTTTGATTTTCAATATGATCAAAGATATGAGAAATGAAATTAGAGAGAGAGAGAGAGAGCACAGGAAATGAAAGAACATGTGAATAGAGAAATGGAGGGCCTAAGTAAGAACCAAAAAGAGACTGAGTGAAATGGAGATGATAAATGAATTAAACACCCCAATAGAAATCAACTCTGGAAAACAAAACCACATAGAAAATAGAGTCTCATTCCTGGAAGACAGCTCATTAAAAACTGATCACATAGTCAACAATGTAGAAAAGACAATTCAACAAAAGGACCAGAATATTCAAGATATATGAATAATATGAAACGACCTAACTTACAGATAATAGGCATTAAGGAAGGTCTTTAAGTACAAACCAAGGGTATTAGAAATTTCTTGAGAGAAATGCTCTCAGAGAATTTCCCAAACATAGAAGATAAGTTGGACATCTGCATACAAGAGTCATTCAGAACCCCAATTAGACAAGATCAAAGAAGAACTACTCCACAACCCATAATGATAAAAATGACTAACATAGAGGCCAAGGGAAGAGTCTTAAATGCATTGAGAACAAAAGAATAACTGACATTTAGGGGCAAAACAATAAGAATTATTTCAGCCTTCTCAACCCAAATCATGAAAGCCTGGAGGGAATGGTATGCTGTACTCCAGACCCTGAAAGAAAACAACTTCCAACTAAGACTGCTATATCCAGCAAAGATATCTTTCAAAATTGATGGAGAAATAAAACCTTCCAAGATAAGCAGAAACTAAAGAATTTATGACTATCAATCCAGCACTAGAGAAAACAATTAAAGAAATGAACACAAAGAAGAAAAAAGAGGCCGGGCATGGTGGCGCACGCTTGTAATCCCAGTACTTTGGGAGGCGGAGACCGGAGGATCCGGGTTCGCGGCCAGACTCAGCTCTCTCTCTCTCTCTCTCTCTCTGTCCCTCTCTTTCTCTCTCTCTACCTAGTGAGGCCCTCCACAACTTCGTGACACCCGGTTTCAAAATAAAGTATAAAAAAAATAGGGCCGGGGGTATAGCGTGGAGGTAGAACGCACCTGGGTTCAATACCCGGTTCCGCAAAAAAAAAAAAAAAAAAAAAAAAGAAGAAAAAAGAAATAAATGCTAGAACCAGAGAAGAGGTGAATTTCACCAAATGGGGAGCTGAGGGAAGTAGAAATAACACAATATCAAACAGTAAATATAACTAAAAATTACAAGGCAGATAAATAACTTCTTAATCGTAACATTGTTAAAGGTGTAAAACATGCAATTAAAAGGCATAGACTGGCAATGTGGATTAAAGAAGATAATCCAAGTATATATTGCCTGCAGGAAACTCACTTTACAGGCAGAGATATTTAAAGACTAAAGGTGAAAGGATGGAAAAAGACATTCCATTCATATGGAGACTGAAAACAAACAGGAGTAGCGATTCTCATATCTAAAAAAGCAGACTTTAATCCAAAACTTATCAACAGAGACAAAGCGGGTCACTTCTTACTAATAAAAGGAACAATCCAACAAGATGATATAATAATAGTAAATATTTATGCCTCAAATACTGGCATACCATTTTCATAAAACAAACTATCTGGGTCATTAGATCTCAGAATTACCTCAATACACATTGGGTGACGTCAACAGACCTCTCACACCTCTAGCTCAATCTTCCAGACAAAAGATGAATAAAGACTCTTCAGACTTAAGGAACATTATAAACCAAGTGGATCTAATACATCTATACAGAATATTCCAATCAACAGCTGAATACACATTCTTCTCAACTGCTCATGGAGGCTTTTCCAAAATACACCATATTCTGGGCCAAAAAGAGTACAAGCAAATCCAAAAAATGTAATATAATTCCTTGCATCTTTTCAGATCACAGTGGAATGAAAGTAGAAATCAACAACAGGAAGACCAAAAGAAATTACATAACTATTTGGAGACTGAATGATATACTGTTGAATGACTGGATCAGAGAAGAAATAAGGGGAGAAATAAAAAGTTCTTAAAATTAAAAGAAAATAGGGACACAACATACCAAAATCTATAGGGCACTTTGAAGGTGGTGTTAAGAATAAAGTTTATAGCACTGAGTGCCCACATAAGAAAAACAGAAACTCACCAAATAAACAGCCTAATGACACACTCCAAGGCCCACAAAAAACCGAACAGATTATTCGCAAAGCCAGTAGAAGGCAGGAAAATATATATATCAGAGCAGAAATCAATGAAATAGAGAACCAAAACAATATGAAAGATCAACAAATCCAAAAGCTTCTTCCTTTAAAAGATCAACTAGATTGATAAACCTTAGCCAACTTAATCAAAGCAGAAAATCAACCCAAATTATTAAAATAAGAAATGTAAAAGGAGATACCACCACAGACAGTGGGGAAATCCTAAGGATCATCAGAAACTATTTTGAAAATGTATACTCCAATAAAATAGAAAATATAAGAAATTGACCTATTTCTAGACACATACAACCTACCTAAATTGTGTCAAAATGATATAGAAATCCTAAACTGACCAAAGGCAACCAAGGAGATAGAAGCAGCAATAAAAATACTTCCATCAAAGAAAGGTCCAGGTCCAGATGGATTCCAAGCTGAATTCCACAAAACATTTATAGAAGAACTAAATCCAATACTTTACAAATTATTCCATGATATAGAAAGAGATGGAAACCTTCCAAACTCCTTCTACGTGGCTAGTATCAACTTAACAATAAAACTAAATAAAGATCCTTCAAGAAAAGAAAATTACAGACCAATATTCTTGATGAATACAGATGCAAAAATTGTAAACAAAATACTAGTGATATGCGTTCAAAACCATATCAAGGAAATTCTACACCATGACCAAGTCGGTTTTATTCCAGGAATGCAAGGGTGGTTCAACATACACAAATCGATACATGTTATTTGCCATATAAATAGAACTAAGGAAAAAATCACATGATCATTTCAATATACGCTGAGAAAGCATTTGACAAATCCAACATCCATTCGTGCTAAAAATACTGCGGAAAATTGGAATAGAAGGAACTTACCTCAATATCATAAAGGTAATGTACAATAAACCCAAAGGCCACATCATATTGAATGGGGAAACATTGCTAGAATTCCCTCTAAAATTAGGAACAAGACAAGGATGCCCACTATCACTTACTCCTTTTTAATATAGTAATTGAAACTGACATGATCCCATACATAAAAGATCCCAGAAAGTCAACCAATAGACTTCCAGAGCTGATTAACAAATTCAGCAAAGTAGCAGGATACAAAATTAATCTTAAAAAACCAGTAGCTTTTCTATATGCCAACCACAAATCCACTGAAATACATATATATATGAATTAATCTATCCATGGAGGTCAAAGACCTCTACAATGAAAAGTATAAAACACTAAAGAAAGAAATTGATGAAGATCATAGAAGATGAAAAGATCTCCCATGCTCTTGGATAAGCAACATAAATATTATGAAAATGGCAATTTTGCCAAAAATGATCAACAGATTCAATGCAATCCCTTTCAAAATACCAATGTCATTCTTCTCAGAGCTAGAAATATCAGTCCTAAATTCATTTGGAAAAACAAAAGACCCAGAATATCCAAAGAAATTATCAGCAATAAGAACTATGTAGGAGGCATCACAATTCCAGACTTCAAATTATACTACAGAGCTATGGTAATAAAAACAGCATGGAATTGGCATAAAAAACTAATAGCTCAATAGGCCAGAATAGAAGATATAGAAACAAATCTAAATCCTTATAGCCAACTGATTTTCGACAAAGGTACCAAAATACACATTGGAGAAAAGACAGCCTATTTAAGAAATGGCATTGGGAAAATTGCTTATCCAGTTGTAGAAAAATGGAATTAAATCCCTACCTCTCACCATGCACCAGAGTCAACTGAAGATAGATCAAAGGCCTGTAAATTAGACCTGAGAATTTGATATTATTAGAGGAAGGCAAAGGTCCAATACTCCAACATATAGGCACTGGTAGACACTTCCTCAATATGATCCCCAAAGCTCAGGAAATTGAACAAGAATTAATGGATGGGACAGCATTAAAATAAAAAGTTTCTACTCATCAAAGGGAACCATCAAGCGTCTAAAGAGAGAGCTTACAGAATGGAATATTTTGCCAGATATTCTTCTGATATAGGACTAATATTTAGAATATACAAATTACTTAAAAGATTTAACACTAAAAAACCCTAATAACCTAATCAGGAACTAGGCAATTGAATTAGACACTTCACAAAAGAAGAAATACAAATGACCAATACATAAATGAAAAAATGTTCAACATCATTAGCAATCGGGGAGATGCAAATTAAAACTTCACTGAGATTCCATCTAACCCCAATTAGAATGGCAATCATCAAGAAGTCAAACAACAATAAATGCTGGCAAGGATGTAGGGAAATAGGAACTCTTTCACGCTGTTGGTAGAATTGCAAATTAGTGTAGCTGCTATGCAGATTGGTGTGGAGATTCCCCAGAAAGCTGGGAATTAATCCACTGTATTATCCAGCTATACCACTCCTGGGTATCTTTCCAAAGAGACTGAATAAGAATATGTTACTAATACATGCATATCAATGTTCACAAGAGCACAATTCATAATAGCCAAATTATGGAACCAACCCAGGTGTCCATTAACAGATGAATGGATCACAAAATTATGGAATATACACACAATGGAATTCTACTCAGCAATAAAGAAGAACAAAATTATGTCATTTGCAGGAAAATGGATGGACCTGGAGAATATTATGTTAAGTGAGATTAGACAGTCACAGAAAATGAAGGGTCTTATGTTTTCTTTCATATGTGGAACCTAGGGAGTGAGTGGGTTACAAGAGGAATTTTATGTAATAGAGGAGAAACTCCAGTGGAGTGAGGGAGGTGGTTTTGGGGAAGGAATAGAGAGGGAGAATTAATGAGGGAAACACTTTTACAGACAATATGTACATATGTGAGAACACCAATGTCAATGTCAATATCTTGTATGTGAAAGGGAGAGTGGGGAAAGAGTCAGGAGAAAACTCACTAAGTCCAGTGTGCATGTACATCACTGTCACTATGAACTGCATTATGATGTGAAACTATAATGCACCAATAAAAATATACAAAAAGAAATTAAAGATAACACAAACATGCAGAAGAATCACACAAACACATGGAGATTGAATGATATGCTACTAAATGGAAACTGGATCCAAGAAGAAATAGAGGGAGAAATTAAAATATTACTAGAACCAAATGAAAACAGATGCAACATATAAAAATCGAAGGGATACCTTGAAGGTGGTGTTAAGAGGAAAATTTATATCATTAAACACCCACAAATGAAAAACAGAAAGACTCCAAATAAGTCATATAATGATACACCACAAGGACCTTGAAAAACAGGAACAAACTAACCCCAAAGCCAGCAGAAGGCAGGAAGTAATAAAAATCAGAGCAGAAATTACTAAAATAGTAAACAAAAAACAATCCAAAGGATCAATTAAACAAAAAGCTGTTTTTTTGAGAAGATAAATAAGATTGATAAATCCTTAGCCAAATAAGTAAAAGAGAACAGAACCAAAATTCTATAAGACATGAAAAAGATGTCACCACAGATAATATGGAAATACAGAAAATTATTAGAAACTATTTAAAATAGTTATATTCCAATAAAATGGAAAACTCATAAGAAATTGTCAAATATCTAGACTTATGCAACCTACCTAAACTAAACCAAGAGGATAGAGAAAACCTAAAGAGACCAGTAGCAAGCAAAGAGATTGAAGCAGCAATTAAAAAGCTCAGATAAAAAGTACAGGTCCATAATAAAAAAAGAGTACAGGTCCAGATGGATTCCCAGATGAATTCTACAAGACCTTTATAGAAGAACTAAGCTCAGCTGGGTGTGGTGGCGCATGCTTGTAATCCCAGTACTTTGGGAGGAGGAGACCGGAGGATCCGGGTTCGCGGCCAGCCTCAGCTCTCTCTCTCTCTCCCTATCTCTCTCTCTCTCTCTCTCTCTCTCTCTCTCTCTCTCTCTTTCTCTC
>PVJS01029058.1:0-25026 GCA_004027185.1 Glis glis
CCTCCGCGCTACACCCCCGGCCCTATTTTTTATACTTTATTTTGAAACCGGGTCTCACGAAGTTGTGGAGGGCCTCACTAAGGAGAGAGAGAGAGAGAGAGACAGGGAGAGAGAGAGAGACAGGGAGAGGGGGAGAGGGAGAGGGAGAGAGAGAGAGAGAGAGCTGAGGCTGGCCGCGAACCTGGATCCTCGGGTCTCCGCCTCCCAAAGTACTGGGATTACAAGCGTGCGCCACCACGCCCGGCTAGCCGGAGTAATTTTAAAATCTCCAGCAGACTCAGTTTGGGGAATACTGGAGCAGGTGAGCTCTGCAGACTGCTGTGGCAGCGCGCAGCTGTCTTGGAGAGGAAGTGAGGGTTTTCCCATTGGGTCAGGCTCACCTTTTTTTTTTGTGGTACTGGGGATTGAACCCAGGGGCATTCTACCTCTGAGCTACACCCCCAGTCCTATTTTGTTTTTATTTTGAAACAGGGTCTTGCTAGGTTGACAAGAGTCTCACTACTTGCTGAGGCTGACCTCGAACCCGGATCCTCTGGTCTCAGCCTCCCAAGTACTGGGATTACAAGCGTGCGCCACCACACCCAGCTCAGGCTCACCTTCTTAATGAGGTCTTGTCCGTTAGTGCAGACGTCGTTCACGCGATCCTTGTGGACAGTGAAGTCGGTCTCGAAAGCTTCGTGTTTCTTCAGTAAGCCCTGGAGCAGAAGCAGCAAGGTCAGCTACTGAGAGCCTGGCGGGTGCTGCGTGCTGGGACAGGGAGAGGGTGACAGCGTACACAGCCCTTGCCGCACACTACTGTCTAGGTGGGAGTAAGAGGACTAAGCAGTATACTGACAAATAGGTCATTTCTATAAACAGGTAAAGTAGGGTGCAGCAAGGACTGGTAGTGGGCAGCGAGAGCAGGCCTTCTGAAGGGGGTAAGTACTGCTGATCAGGCTGCAACATCCCTCTCCCCTCGTCCAGACCACCAGAATGACACGGCAGCTTTAGATGAACACCCAAAAAAACACAGTGACACCTACACAGCACACTTTTTTTTTGTGGTACTGGGGATGGAACCCAGGGGCATCCTACCTCCGAGCCATACCCCCAGACCTACTTTATTTTTGTTTATGAAACAGGGTCTCACTAGGTTGATGAAAGTCTCACTACTTGCTGAGGCTGTCCTTGAACCTGCGATCCTCCTGTCTCAGTCTCCCAAGTACTGAGATTACAAGTGTGCGCCACCATGCCCGATTCCTTTATTGTTTTTTTTCTTTTTGCAGAACTGAGGATTGAACCCAGGGGCATTCTACCTCTAAGCTACACCCCCAGCCCTATTTTTTTATTAATTCTTTATTTTAAAACAGGGTCTCACTAAGTTGCGGAGGGCCTCACTAAGTAACTGAGGCTGGCCGCTAACCCAGATCCTCTGGTCTCAGCCTCCCAAGTACTGGGATTACAAGCATGCGCCACCATGCCTGGCTTCTATTTTATATTTTTTATTTTGAAACAGGGTCTCACTAAGTTGCGGAGGGCCTCACTAAGTAGCTGAGGCTGGCCGCAGACCTGGATCCTCTGGTCTCAGCCTCCCAAGTACTGTGATTATAAGTGTGCGCCACCACACCTGGCATCCTTTTTATTTTTTGAGATAGGGTCTTACTAAGTTGCTGAGGCTGGCCACGAAATTGAGATTTTCCTGTCGCAGTTTCCGAGTAGCTGGATTATAGGTGAGCCTCATGGCGCCCAGCTTTGGAACTAATTTTGACAATAGGAAGCAGGGAGGATGTGTGATGTCCTCAGACACTCTGCAGCATCTCCCTCTCTCTCTCTAAATGTTGCGGGAGGAAGCTGGTCCAGCCTCCTGGAGGAGGAGAAGCTATGCGGAGGGACTGAGCCATCCCAGCTGGAAGCCAGGCCTTGCTGCCAGCTGTGCCACTGAGGCCATGTGGGATCTCTCGGCCCAGCTGCTCTGTCTGCACCAGCTGCATGAGGGATCCCAAGTGAAAGCTGCAGAGGAAACACTCCCCGACTCACAGGGTCACGGCAAGAGGAAACAGCTGCTGCTTTTAACCACTGACTTTTAAGTAGGCTGTTATGCAGCACCTGTTAACCAATGTGGGGCGTGAGTGTGCCATGGGCTGAGCTGTGCCCTAACTTCTGGTGCCTGTGAAGGTATTAATAGGCTCCTTGTGGATGGAGTGTGTGAAGTTACGATGAGGTCATTAAGGCAGACTCTAATCCTATGGACTGGTACCCTTCTTACAAGAGGGCACGGTGGACACAGACTGGCATACAGAGGAGAAGACCAAGGGAAGAAGGCCACGTGGGAACAGGCAGACACTGCAGTGCTGCTGCCAGACGCCGAGGAGGCCTGGGCTACAGGAAGCTGGAAAAGGCAAGGGAGGGTTCTCCTCGGCAGGTGTGGAGAACAGCGCTGCCCATATCATGATTTCAGAGCTCTGATTTTCAGACCCATGAGCCAGCACCTTCCTGTTGTTTTAAGCCACTGAGAATGCGGTACCATGTTCGGTCTCCCTCACCTGGATAGCAGCAAGAGTGTCTCCGTAATCTTCACTCGCTACCAGCGTCATTTTCTCGTTGATCCAGGCTTCTTCCTCTTCCACATTGGCTACAAACTGCTGATATTCCAAGGACTCCTCTAGCCGCTGACCCCTAATTACAGGAGACAGGAAGAACAATCAATCTCCTCTCACTTAAACTTTCAGAGTTAACATGAGCTTAGAAACCCTCATGAGGCAGAGACGCAGGAGGTTTGGTCTAGACTTCCGGGGGATACAAAGTGGGCAGGGTATTCTTCAGACTTGAAACTATGGAATCCTGTGCTGGGTCTGGACTCATGAACAGGACCAGCTCAGGTAAGCCTGCCGGAGGTGGCTCTGGAGCAAGCCAACTGGTATTTATATGCCCAAGAAGAGGGTCGAGGAGCTGGCAGGAGGCCCAGGCCTGGCACTCCTCGCCCACACGCTCCTCCATCTGCGTGCTCACCGAGCGGCTGCCAGCTGCTTCAGCTCTTTCCAGTGCTCCACAAACTGGGCCAGGCGCTGCTGGATCTCCTCCTGCCCAATGGTGTTATCATCGGACAGCTTCTTCCCAGTGTCCAGGACGCCCTGGCAGGCAAGAGCCTCAGGTGAGCGGCGGGCAGTGCTGCTGGGGCCTGCCTCTGGCGCCTGTCTTGAGGCTTCCAGGAAAAGGCCTCGGCAGCAAATGGGCTGGGGCATACGTTCACGAGCAGGGGAACTGCTGGTCCATCACTGGCCCAGGCCAGCCCTCTGCCCTCGCGGCCAGAAGGCGCCTCCTCACCTGGATGGCCGGCTCGTGAGCAGCCAGCTCTGCCTCTAGCCGCTTGTGCTTCTTCCTCAGGTTCTGAACGCCTGTGAGGTCTCGGCCATAGTCCTCAGAGCTCACGAGCAGCTTCTTCTCCCTGGAGGACAGGCAGCGGGGTCAGTCTCTGCACCTCCTTTCTTTTTTTTTTAAGTACTGGGGATTGAACCCAGGGGCATTCTACCTCTGAGCTACACCCCCAGCCCTATTTTTTATTCTTTATTTTGAAATAGGGTCTCGCTAAGTTGCGGAGGGCCTCACTAAGTAGCTGAGGCTGGCCGTGAACCCGGATCCTCTGGTCTCAGCCTCCCAAGTACTGGGATTACAAGTGTGCCTCCCCAGTACCACACACACACACATAAATAAATAAATAAATAAATAAATAAATAAATAAATAAATAAATAAAAATAAAATAGGGTTGGGGGTGTAGCTCAGAGGTAGAAAGTCCCTGGGTTTAATCCCCAGTACCCCCCCCAACACACACACAGGAACAGTGATCTGTTTAGCAGGGTATGATGGCACATGCCTGTAATCCCACTTAGGAGGCTGAGACAGCAAGATCAAAAGTTCGAGGCCAACCTGGCAACTTAGGAAGACCCTGTCTCAAAATTAAAAACAAAAATGCTGGGCGTGGTGGCGCACGCTTGTAATCCCAGTACTTTGGGAGGCGGAGACTGGAGGATCCGGGTTCGCGGCCAGCCTCAGCGCTCGCGCTCGCTCTCTCTCTCTCTCTTTCTCCCCCTGTCTCTCTCTCTACTTAGTGAGGCCCTCTGCAACTTCGTGAGACCCGGTTTCAAAATAAAGTATAAGAAATAGGGCCGGGGGTGTAGCGCGGAGGTAGAATGCCCCTGGGTTCAATCCCCGGTACCGCAAAAAAAAAAAAAAAAAAAAAAAAAAAAAAAAAAAAAAGACTGGGGATGTAGCTCTATGGTAGAACACTCCTGGGTTCAATCCCCACTACTGAAATACAAGAAACAAGAGAGCCAAAAGTGGTCTGTTAACAGGCTATACCATTTGGAGCAGTAAGACTTTTAAAATTTTTTTGGTGCTGGGGAGTGAACCCAGGGGCATTCTACCTCCGAGCTACACCCGCAGCTCTATTTTTTAATCTTTATTTTGAAACAGGATCTCACTAAATTGCAGAGGGTCTCACTAAGTAGCTGAGAGTGGCCACGAACCCGGATCCTCCGGTCTCAGCCTCCCAAGTACTGGGATTACAAGCGTGCACCACCACATCCGGCTCTGACTTTATTTTTTTAAAACAGGGTCTCGCTAAATTGCTGAGAGCCAGCCGGGCATGGTGGCGCACGCTTGTAATCCCAGTACTTGGGAGGCTGAGACGGGAGGATCTGGGTTCGTAGCCAGCCTCAGCTATTTAGTGAGGCCCTCCGCAACTTAGCGAGACCCTGTTTCTAAATAAAGAATAAAAAGTAGGGCGGGGGGTGGAGTTCGGAGGTAGAATGTCTCTGGGTTCCATCCCCAGTACCGTAAAAAAATAAATAAATAAAAATAAAAAATAAATTGCTGAGGGCCTTGCTAACTTGCTAAGGCGGGCCTCTAATCTGTAACCTGCTGTCTCAGCGTCCTAGTACTAGGAGTATAAGTGTGTGCCACCACTCTCAACTAAACTGACATCTTGAAGGATGGGGAAGGTTAAAAAGTCAACTTTCCTTCCTCCAAGAAGTGATCTTCCTCAGATCCAGAACAGACTCACCAACTTTCCCAGGGGCCTAACGGGCAGGGCCCCCACCAGCATGGATCCCCACTATCGTGGGGCCATTGCTGACCAGCACCACTGCATGCCTAGATGGCCACAAAGAACTGTGTGCGGCAGGGCTGGAACCCCAGCCCTGCAGGGCCTCTGAGCTGCGCCTTTCTCGCCACACTTCTGTTTTCCCCATGGTTCAGGGAAGCTGGAAACCTCTGCCTCTCCAGGCCGCCCGTGTGCCACCTGTTACAGCTCCAGGCCTCCTAGAGGACCCAGAGTACGCAGCTGCAGGAGCACGTACTTGATCCAGGACTCCTCGTCATCCATGTCCCGGAAGAACTGATGCAGGCGGTGCGACTCGCTTAGCTTGGCTCGCCGGGAGGCCGCCATACTCTTGATCTTCTGGAAGCGCCCGTTGATGGTGTCCCGCTTGTCTTTGACTTGAGAGGTGTCGAAGGCGCTGCTGGTCATCAGGCTGTCTGCCTGGCTGTTCAGGTCCTTCAGGCGATCCTGGGGGGCAGGGAGGGGCAAATGGGGGGGGTCAGAAACCTGGGTGTCCCGTGAATAGCTGCTTTCAAATAACAATTTAGGAATTCCTTACTGAGGTGTGGAGTCTTGTAGACTCTGTCTCATGTGGACCCATGGCACTCTGTGAGGGCAAAGCTATTTTCATAATGACACTACACCCCCAGCCGTTTTATTCTTATTTTGAAACAGGGTCTCACTAGGTTGATGAGAGTCTCACTACTTGCTGAGGCTGTCCTAGAACCTTCTGTCTCAGCCTCCCAAGTACTGGGATTACAGGAGTACGCACTTGCCTTTTAACTGTGTGGACACCTGCGCTGATGGTATAAAAGCAATGGGGGTGGGGATGCTGGCGCCTGGCTGCTAGCCAGGCAGAGACAGGCTCTTCACTGCCTCCTGCCTGCAGTTAGAATGCTGCTTCACCAAGCCAGCCATGGTGGCACACACTTGTTAAAAAAAACCCACAAGCTGGGCGTGGTGGTGCATGCTTATAATCCCAGTACTTTGAGAGGCGGAGACCGGAGGATCCGGGTTTGCGGCCAGCCTCAGCTCTCTCTCTCTCCCTGTCTCTCTCTTTCTCTTTCTCTCCTTAGTGAGGCCCTCCGCAACTTTGTGAGACCCGGTTTCAAAATAAAGTACAAAAAATAGGGCCGGGGGTGTAGCGCGGAGGTAGAACGCCCCTGCGTTCAATCCCCGATACCACACAAAAAAAAACCCCCACAAAACTGCTGCTTCACCAAGAGCATCCTTTACTTTTTCTTTTTTTTTGGTGCTGGGGACCAAGGGCTCTGTGCGTACTACACACAAGCTCCACCACTAAGCTACACTCTTATCCTCAACATCCTTTAAAAAGCAGCAAATGAAGCCAGGCGTGGTGGCACACACTTGTAATCCCAGTACTTTGGGAGGCGGAGACCGGAGGATCCGGGTTCGCGGCCAGCCTTAGCTCGCGCACACTCTCTCTTTCTCTCTCTCCCTGTCTCTCTCTCTACTTAGTGAGGCCCTCCGCAACTTCGTGAGACCCGGTCTCAAAATAAAGTATAAAAAATAGGGCCAGGGGCGTAGCACGGAGGTAGAATGCCCCTGCGTTCAATCCCCAGTACCGCCAAAAAAAAAAAAAAAAAAAAAAAAAAGCAGCAGCAAATGGCTGGATGTGGGTGTGCATGCCTATAATCCCAGTACTTGGAAGGCTGAGACAAGAGGATCACAGGTTCGAGGTCAGCTTCCACAACTTAGCGAGAACCTGTTTCAAAATAAAAAAGAGACACCGGGCGTGGTGGCACACGCTTGTAATCCCAGTACTTTGGGAGGCGGAGACTGGAGGATTGGGGTTTGCAGCCAGCCTTAGCTCTCTCTCTCTCTCTCTCTCTCTCTACTTAGTGAGGCCCTCCGCAACTTCGTGAGACCCGGTTTCAAAATAAAGCATAAAAAATAGGACCGGGGGTATAGCGCAGAGGTAGAACGCCCCTGGGGTTCAATCCCCGGTACCGCAAAAAAAAATAAAAGAGAGCTGGGCATGGTGGCGCACGCTTGTAATCCCAGTACTTGGGAGGCTGAGACTGGAGGATCTGGGATCGGGGCCAGTCTCAGCTACTTTTTTTTTTTTTTTTGGCATTACTGGGGATTGAACCCAGGGGCTTTCTACCTCCGAGCTACACTCCCGGACCTATTTTTTATACTTTATTTTGAAACCGGGTCTCACGAAGTTGCGGAGGGCCTCAGTAAGTAGCTGAGGCTGGCAGCGAACCCGGATCCTCCGGTCTCCACCTCCCAAGTACTGGGATTACAAGCGTGTGCCACCACACCCGGCCAGTCTCAGCTACTTAGTGAGGCCCTCCGTAACTTAGTGAGACCTTGTTTCAAAATAAAGAACAAAAAATAGGGCTAGGGTGTAGCTTGGAGGTAGAATGCCCCTGGGTTCAATCCTCAGTACCACAAAAAAATAAATAAATAAAATAAAAATAAAAATAAAAAATAAAAAGAGAAGAAAGGCTGAGGGTGTAGCTCAGAGGTAGAACGCCCCTGGGTTCAACCCCCAGTAGTGAAACCACAAAGAACAACAACGCCAGGTGTGGTGGTGCACACCTGTAATCCCAGTACTTGAGAGGCTGAGACAGGACAATCGAAGGTTTGCGGCCAGGCTCAGCAACTTAGTGAGGCCCTCCTGTAGCTCGGAGGTAGAATGCTGCTGGGTTCAATCCCCAGTACCACAAAAGCAACAACAAAGCAGCAAATGTTAATTTTTTTTTTTTTTTTTTTTTTTTTTTTTGCTGGTACTGGGGATTGAAACCAGGGGCATTCTACCTGAGCACACCCCCAATCCTAGTTTATTTTTTTTTATTTTGAAACAGGGTCTTGCTAAGTTGCTGAGAACCTAATTTGCTTAGGCTGGCCTTGAACCTGCGATCTTGTCTCAGCCTCCCAAGTACTGGAAATTCAGGTGTATGCCACCATACCCAGCTTATTTAATTTTTGAAACAAGGTCCTAGTTGATGAGGGTCTCACTAAGATGCTAAGGCTGGCCTTGAACCGTTGAACCTCTTCTCTCAGCCTCCTATGTACTGAGATTGCAGGCATGTGCAATCACACCCAGCTGTTGCTGCACTTTTTTTTTTTTGTGGTACCGGGGATTGAACCCAGGGGCGTTTTACCTCTGAGCTACACCCCCGGCCCTATTTTTTATTCTTTATTTTGAACCCAGGTCTCACGAAGTTGCGAGGGCCTCACTAAGTAGCTGAGGTTGGCTCCAAACCCGGATCCTCCGGTCTCCGCCTCCCAAGTACTGGGATTACAGGCATGCGCCACCACGCCCGGCTCCGCACTTTTTTACTTGATAGAATAATTAACAATTAACTATGATCATTCAGTCTTGTGTATGCAACAGATACTTTGTCAAAAATGAAAATGTGAGTGAGTCACCTCAAAGAAGACAGTTTATTGCTAATAATAAAATTCAAACTTTCAGGAGAAAATCAGAATTTTGAAAAATATGTATCTGTTACCATCTGCTTGACAGCTTCCCAAAACTTAATTTTTTTTTTTCTGATGAGACTGGTGGTCTTCTTAGCAAATGTGATTTTTGGTATCACATAATGGAATGTGTCAATACTTAGGACCAGCATGCATAACTCAGCCAAACCAATATTTACCAAATGAGCCATGCATAATGTTATAAAATCACCTATGGGTAAAAGACCCATTCAAAGTCCAGGATGGACCAGTGAATTTTAATATAACTCAGTATGAAAAATTGACTGATAGGGGTCAGAGTTCACTTTGCAATGAACCTTTTTATATTTTTGGTAGTACTGGGAATTAAACCCAGGGGCATTCTACCTCCAAGCTACACCCCCAGCCCTATTTTATTCTTTATTTTCAAACAGGGTCTCTGTAAGTTGTGGAGAGCCTCACAAGTTGCTGAGGCTGGCCTTGAACCTGCGACCCTCCTGCTCAGCCTCCCAAATATTGGGATTACAAGTATGTGCCACCACGCCCAGCGAAAATGTACTTCATTTTAATGATGGTGAGTCCTGAGAGATAAAACCTGTATAAACAAAATCTCTTATAGGCCATTAATAACTGGAAGGAGCATACCAGCCCTGAGACTACCAGGTCTGAGACCGCTGCCTTAGGTGCCAACCATCAATCACCCTCCTTCCTTGATCATCCTAGCTCTTTGCGAGCTGGCGAGGCTGCGTCACAGACACCTGGGCCTGCCTGTTCTCTCGCTCACCTCCCCCTGGCCCCGGCTTACCTCATGGGCCGATATGTCTGCCTCTAGCAGTTGATGCTTTTTCAGCAGGTTGTTCACAGAAGCCAAGTCTTTGCCATAATCTTCAGATGCCAGAAGGGCCTCCACCTGGCAATGGAAAGGCAAAGGGAAAGGCTACAGTGTGGTGCCCACGTGGTTCTCTGGAAAACCCCAGATGAGCAGCTGTTAATCCAGGTCCTTCTCAGCCTGGAGTTACTGTTATGCCGACTCAGCTGGGTCGTCTGGCCAGCCCGCCCTCCCCTCCTCTGCCAACGCACCGCAACCCGAGAGCCCGTCAGTTTAGACAGTATGGCCCAGGGCCATGCGTGGGGCAAGGGCAAGGAGCACAACAATCTGCTGTGCTGAGACTCCCCTGCGGAGGAATCAGCAGTGTGAGCAAGGAGTAAGACACAAAGACGTGTACTACAGCAAACAGAACCCCAAAGCGGGACACCTGAATGTCTAGCAACGCGGGAATGGACAGAGTATGGCAGAGCTCCTCAGGGACCGACCCAGTCACTCAAACGATTGGGAAGAATTTGCAGTGACTTGGGATAACACTTCCTACACATACTAATGAAAAATTAAACTGTGAGCTCAACTAAATAAAATATAAATCTACAAATATTCATGGAAATATAGAAACTGGAAGGAAATGCTCTAAAATGCTAACAGTGGTGATCTCTAAAAACTTCATATTCCTTTATTTTCCCAACTTTGTACATGGAAAAAGGAAGCATCGCTGACTCTGGCCCCCGACTCATTGCTCTTTGGTTCTATCTTGGCATACGTTTGCCAGAGTACCCACAGCTAGACCCCACAATCCCCCCAACACTGCCTTCCTTAGGAAAGGAGTGAGGTGAGCCCAGGTCCCACCCAAACCTAGCTCTCTTCTCCAAACATCCATTCCCTTTGCTTGTCAATCCCTCACAGCATTACTCCTACCTGATAGGATTTCTGTTAAAATGTGCCTGGTGGGCCCTGTCTTCTCACAGTTCTGGGCTTGCTGACTGACCTACATCCCAAATGATGGGAAAGTCCCTGTGCGAGGGAAGGGAGAACTGCTGCACATTACCTCAGAGAGCCAGAAGTCAAAGTCCTTGATTCCAGTGTTGAAGTTCTGCTGCTTGTTGGCCTCTTTTAGTTTCTGGCTCTTCTCAGCTGACTTTTGCACAAGGAACTGCCACTGGTCCGCTAGGGCAGCCAGGCGGGCCTGGGGAGGAAGGGAGCCATCGGGATGGGAAACATGAAGAGCCCCTCTCAAAGGTCCAGCTTGAGAATACGGCAGCAAGGAAATGGCAACGCTTACAGGAGTCATTCCCACGGGCGTTCTCCGCCTACAGTGCAGCCCAAAGTCCCTAACCCCTCCACGTTCTTAGGCCCTGTTTCAGAGGCAACATCCAGTGGAAGGCAGATTCTGCCTTCAGGCCAGGAGACCCTGAGCTGTACCTTGACGGCGTCCTCGCTGCCGGCACAGGCCCCGCGTTCGATGAGGGAGTTGCCCATGTCGATGACCCCGCGGATCCGGTCGGCATTGGCGTGCAGCTCCGCTTCGAAGGCCTGGTGCTTCTGGTGCTTGCTCTGAAAATACCAAAACCACCTTTCAAAGCCAGCTCCTGCAAGGCACATCTTTAACGCAATAGGGGTACTCAGGAGGGAGCAAGTGGTGGGAAGCTTCAATAACTGGGCCACATGTCAACATGTTTATAGAAGACAACATACGAGTGTGTGAAATGTCTTAGGGCTCAGTCTGTGGGGAGTTCAGTGAGGGTTTGAGCCAGAGGAAAAAGGAAGTACACCAGCTCAGGGTAGGGGACTGAGTCAGTCCTGAAGGCAGCTGTTCTAGCTCATTGGGAGCTAAGACCTAGAATTACACATAACTCTAACATTTGGTAGAAGATAGCAATGACCAATTTCTGTTTTGAATATACTTTTATGTCAACTTCCATCCATGGTTTTGTCCTTACTGGATAGAAGCTCTAACAAATAGCATGCATGGGGAGATCTCATTATCTAAGGCAGCCACCATTATACGATGATATATCTGATGGCTGGTCTTGTCCCTCTGTTGACTGAGGATAAGTCTACAGCTGCTGCAGACCTGGGCTTCGATGGTGTATCACTTGGTAGCTGTTATTAATCAAAACACGGCATTACTGTCAAAACCCAGGCTTGATG
Organism: Glis glis; assembly: GCA_004027185.1. Lineage (NCBI taxonomy): Eukaryota > Metazoa > Chordata > Mammalia > Rodentia > Gliridae > Glis > Glis glis. Next base: position 11,488 of record PVJS01029058.1, read on the forward strand.
CCAGGTCAGAATTTACTTTTGCTAGCAAAAGAGAGGACTGGGGGCCTGCTATGGTTTTTAAGAATTCATTAAGAGACAGAAAGTACTGAAATACTACAAGCGGCAATTGCGAAGACACGGCAGCTGCAGCACAGTTCTGGGAAAAACACTTGGCAGGGTGAGAAATGCAGCGTCTTGGGGGAGAGCATTATTGGGGGGAAACTGAAAGAAAAAAAAGCAGTATAGTTGGGGAAGGATTCTGCATCAAATGTTTCATTTCAGAGGCAGCAATTGCCAGAGGGTGCCACCCCCACCCCACGCTGGCTCAATCCAACACCAACACGATGTGCCTGTCATGTACCCCACCCTCCTGATCCAAAACACAGGGCCAAAAGAGGGCTTCAGCCACACACCCCAACAAAGTCCAATCCCCACTCGTGTCTGGCTCTCATCACGCTTTGGCTCTCATCCCATTTATTCTCTTCTCCAGCTTCGTTCCTTCCACCCACTTATGTAAATTTCTTTTTTTTTTTTTTTTTTTTGCAGTATCGGGGATTGAACCCAGGGGCATTTTACCTCCGAGCTACACCCTCAGCCCTATTTTTTTATTCTTTATTTTGAAACCGGGTCTCACTAAGTTGCGGAGGGCCTCACTAAGTAGCTGAGGCTGGCCATGAACCCGGATCCTCCAGTCTCAGCCTCCCAAGTACTGGGATTACAAGCGTGTGCTACCACGCCCGGCCACTTATGCAACTTTTGAGCTACACGTGGATGGAAACATCTCCTTTTGCTCTTATCTTAACCTCCAGCTCCTGTTCCTCTCAGATTTGGAAGCAGACCATGCCTCTCTACACTTCTCCAGCTGTAGTGGTCACCACCTCTGGATGCAAGACCAGGCTAGTATCCCACCTGGGATGCCCAACACCACGAGCCACGGCAGGACTGAGACACGTCTATACAGAAAAGCTGCTTATTCCATTGTCAAAAGAAGCACCCCTTGAAAGAAAGCAGTCAACTACTGCCTCTCAAATCAAACACCATACAGAACCTGTCTATGTGATGAACTGGGGAGCGGAGGGGGTGGGGGTTGCAGGCTAATTACAACACAGAAAGCCACATCCCACAGGGACACTTGGATGGAGGGTGATGGAGGATTAGAAATGAAAAGGATGGATGAGGAGACACCGGCGGACGACCATGTGTGACCACAGTAACAGTACTCTACAGAAAAGGACACAAAAACCAGAGCTCATGTATCTATTAACTCTTAAAAACATAAAAAACTTACCAGCAGCTTGGAAAGCTATAAAAACAGATTAAAAGAACAAGAGTTCAGTACACTGATGTGAACACACATATCAGCTATTAAACAGAGACTCACCCTGCTGTCATACTTCCCCTGGGAAGCTCAGCATTTGGGAACGGTAAATAGGAGGGCGATTCCATAGATTTTTTATATCAGAGGAAGGTAGCTTTCAAATGGCTCTGGCCATCTAGTGAGGCTTGTCCAGCGGCTCAGCTTATTAAACTATTTCACTGGCTCCACCACAAGGGCAAGGAGATTGTTTTATAGGTACATCCCCTTTAAAGATGCCGTATTTAACAGAATCTACTCGCTATAACAAGGCCACTTTGGGAGAAATGCCTGCGCAGCTCTGCTCACCTGGATGTTGGTGGGATCCTTATACGACTCATCACTTGCTGTCTGTAATTTTTCACTGATCCAAGCCTCAATCTCATCCACATCCCGGCTAAACTGCTGGAGGGTCTGAGATTCTCCCAGCTTGGACCTTTTCTCAATCATCTGGGCTTTCAGGCGTCGCCACCTGAGAAAGTGAAACCACAAAAGCAAAGGTAAACGTCCCCCACCGTGGAGCCGGAAGCCGGGACAGCAGCTGGGCTCTCACACAAGGGCACCGTCCGCTCAAAGCTGGGACTACATTGGCGCCACAGACACCCACCTGTCCAGGACCTCATTGCGCCGGCTGGCAATGTCTCCTTTGGCATAGTGGCCGGCGGCAATGAGCTGATCGGCAAAGGCCTGCAGGGCGGCGATCTTCTCCTCCTGTGGGAGGACAAGGGGGTGAGGTGGAGGGGCCTGCGCTGGGCCTTCCTACACTGCTGGTTTTCAGCAGAGAACGGTTATTTTGGGTGACTGGGAACTAGCTGGTGACAGGATCAGAATACACAGACACTTTAGAAGCAGGAGTGTAAAAAGCCAGAAGAAAGCTTGATTTTAATCATGACTAGAGTAGAGTTTAACTCAGGAAGATTCCAGGTCACACTGGGGTGGGGCAGGGGCTAGAGCAGTAATAAATGTCACACAAAAAAATTAGGCTTCATAATAGGAAAAGGTTATCAGATTTTCAATAAAATGGTTTCTTGTCCTTTATGTTCCTATATTCCCTTACCTACCCACTAATTCCTCCCTTTAAAAAAATTTTTTTTGTACTAGGGATTGAACCCAGAGACATTCTACTGCCTCCAAGTTATACCCCCAGCCCAATTTTATTTCTTATTTGGAAACAGGGTCTCATTAAGTTGCAGAGGGCCTTGCTAAATTGCCGAGGCTGGCTTCAAACCTGTGATCCTCCTGTCTCAGCCTCCCAAGTACTGGGATTACAAGCGTGTGCCACCACACCTGGCTCCTTTAAAAATTTTCCTTTGACAAAGCTATTATTAAAACCTTAAAAATATCAGTTTATTTAAAAATTTTAAGGTTTTCTTTTGTACTGAGGAATAAACCTAAGGTCTCACACACAGGCTAAGCACACACTCTACCACTAAGATACACCCACAACCCCTAGACTTTTAACAAATTATTTATGTATATACTTTTTATGACTATACAGGTATTCCTTGGAGATATAACAGTGACTAGATTACTTATTTTTTGTAGGCAATAGCAAGTTTTTTACTTGTTTTTGGTTTTTGTGGTACTGGGCATTAAACCCTGGGGCATTTTACCTCTGAGCTGCACCCTCAGCCCTATTTTATTTTGAAACAGTGTCTCACTAAGTTGTTGAGGCTGGCCTTGAACTTAAGATCCTCCTGTCTCAGCCTTCCAAACACTGAGATTACAGGTCTGCACCTGGATTTTTTTTAATATGTGTGTGTTTTTTGCAGTGCTATGGATACAGGGCCTTGAACAAACTAGGCGGGCACTCTATCACTGAGCTACACCCCCAGCCCTAATACTAAATACATACATACATATATACACCAAACCTGCAATCCTCCTCTCTCTCTCTGTCTCTCTCTTTCTATATATATGTTTGGTACTGGGGATTGAACCCAGTACAAAGAGCATTCTCCCTCCAAGCTACGATCCAATTCCTTTTAATTTTTTATTTCAAAACAGGGTCTCATTAAATTGCTGAGGTTGGTCTTGAATTTATGATTCTCCTATCTCCCAAATACTGGGATTACAAAGTGTGTGCTACCACGCCTGGCTCCTAATACTAATTTTTTTTTTTTCCTTTTTAGTACTGGAGATTGAACCCAGGGGCATTCTATCTCCGAGCTACACCCCAGCCCTATTTTATTCTTTATTTTGAAATGGTTTCACTAAGTTGCAAAGGGTCTCACAAGTTGCTGTGGCTGGCTGCGAACCCACGATCCTCCTGTCTCAGCCTTCCAAGTACTGGGATTACAAGTGTGTGCCACCATGCCCAGCTTAAATTTTTTTTTTTTTTTTTTTTTGCAGAACTGGGGATAGAACCCAGGGGCATTCTACCTCCAAGCTACAATCCCAGCCCTATTTTTATTCTTTATTTTGAAACCAGGTCTCACTAAGTTGCGGAGAGCCTCACTAAGTAGCTGAGGCTGGCCGTGAACCTGGATCCTCCCAAGTACTGGGATTACAAGCCTGCACCACCATGCCAGGCTCCAGCTTAAATATTTTAATATAATGAAACTGCCAAAGCTCTCTAGCTTAGATAATCAAATAAGTAACTACTTTTTATTCTAATTGTTAAGAGAGGAAAGGTGAATTAGCCAACAAATAGAGGTGTTAATCAGGAAAAACCCAGGTTCAGACTCCACGGTACAGGGCCTCACCTGGACATTAATAGCCTTGTCAAAGTCTTCATGTTTTTTGATCAGAGCCTCCACACTGTCCAGGGAGTCTCCTTTGTCCTCCGTGTTCAGGAAGGCCTCCCGGGCAGCCATCCAGTTCTCGGCTTGCTCACAGTCCCGATGAAACAGCTAATGGAGCAGACGAGCAGGTGAGAGATGGGCCTTCGGCAAGGAAACACCTGGTCAGAAACCGAGAGCAACGCACCTGCAGCTCAAGGCACTGGTCCAGCATCATCCTGCGCTGGACCCAGGCCTTCTCCAGGTCTGCACGCTCCTCGTCGAGGATGCTGAGCTTCTCCTTGATCTCCGGGCTGGCGTAGTGCCCATGAGCCAACAGCTGCTGCCCAAACTGCTCGAATGCCTGGAAAGTGCCAGCCCTGGCATCAATTTCTGTCCGGTGTTCCTGCCAAGGGGAGGGAAGGGATTAGATAACTGGCAAAAGATGCCCACGCTAGTGTCAACTGCCGGCTCACAACAAAGGGTGGGGGTGAGGAGACTCAGCAGGCAGGTGTGCCCCACCTGGTGTCGCTCCAGCAAAGCTTCAGCTCCAGTGACATCCTTGGCCAGCTCATCCGAGGATACCAATCCCCGTATTCCATTAATCCAAGACATGAGGTCCCTGAAAACCAATTGAAGAAGAACTGCTATTACACTCTCCAGCAAGCAGGCCTCAGCCAGGAGAGCAGACCTACGTCATTCTTGCCTCAGAAGGTTATTTTGAGTAAATCTAGTTATCTATTGCATGGGGATGGGTCTCTGGGCAAAGGCTGCATACCTCTTGTTCAGATATTTATTTATTTATTTATTATTATTATTATTATTTTTTGGCAGTACTGGGGATTGAACCCAGGGGCATTCTACCTCCAAGCTACACCTCCAGCCCTATTTTTTTTACTCTTTAATTTTTTTTTTCTTTTTGTGGTACCGGGGATTGAACCCAGGGGCGTTCTATCTCTGAGCTACACCCCTATTTTTTATACTTTATTTTGAAACCGGGTTTCACGAAGTTGCGGAGGGCCTCATTAAGTAGAGAGAGAGAGAGAGAGAGAGAGAGAGAGAGAGAGAGAAACAGGGAGGGAGGGAGAGAGAGAGGTGAGGCTGGCTGTGAACCCGGATCCTCCAGTCTCCGCCTCCCAAAGTACTGGGATTAAAAGTGTGCGCCACCACGCCCAGCTTACTCTTTATTTTGAAACAGGGTCTCACTAAGTTGCAGAGGGCCTCACTAAGTAGCTGAGTCTGGCTGTGAACCTGCAATCCTCCGGTCTCAGCCTCCCAAGTGCTAGAATTACAAGTGTGCGCCATCACGCCCGGCTCTTGTTCAGATATTTAAAAAAAAAAAGCGAGCCAGTATTTCTCAAAGGAAACATGAATAGCTTTATAACTAACATTCACCCTATAGAATAACAGGCTCTAAGCTGGGCATGGTGGCGCACACCTATAATTCCAGTACTTGGGAGGCTGAGATAGGAGGATTGCAGGTTCGAGGACAGCCTCAGCAACTTAGTGAGATTCTCAGCAACCAAGCGCGACCCTGCTTCAAAACAAAAAAATTTAAAAATGGCTAGAGATGTAGCTTGGAGATAAAATGCTCCCAGGTTCAATCCCCAGTACCAAAACCCAAAACAAAACAAAACAAAAAACCCCAAATAAATAAACTGGTTCTAACAAAAGCAATAGCTATGATTAAGTTTCTGACAGCTTCAGCTGGGTGTGGTGGCGCACACTTGGATCCGGGTTCGTGGCCAGTCTCAGCTCTTTCTCTCTCTCTCTCTCCCCTTAGTGAGGCCCTCCGCAACTTCGTGAGACCTGGTTTCAAAATAAAGTATAAAAAATAGGGCTGGGGGCGTAGTGCGGAGGTAGAACGCCCCCGCGTTCAATCCCCAGTACCACACACAAAAAAAAAAAAGTTTCTGACAGCTTCAAATAAAAACAATCTTAAGACTGTCTTGAAGCGCTAAGCCTGTGTACACATTTAATCCAGCTTCTCACCAGCACAAGGGTGTGTAATAAAGCTGGAAATGGTGGCTCACATCTGTAATCCCAGTACTTGGGAGGCTGAGACAGGAGGATCACAGGTTTGAGCCCAGCCTCAGCAACTCAATGGGGCTCTCAGCAACTTAGTGAGACAATGTCTCAAAATAAGAAATAATAAAATAGGGCTGGGGGTGTAGAACAGAAGTAGAATGCCCCTGGGTTCAATCCCTGGTACCATGAAAAAAAAGGAAAAAGGGGTGTGTAATGAGTATGTAAGTCCACATAGTATGATTTCTTTTAAAGGAAATATCCAGAATAGGCAAGTACACAGGGATAGAAAGCTCATGAAAGGGTACCAGGGGCTGGGGGAAGAGGGATAAGAGTGGCGAGCTAAGGGAGAGGGAGTATTACTCTACAGCACAGGTTACCAATTTATTTGATATATCACCACCCTCCTTGCAGAAAAGGAAATACTCAGTATCTCCCCCTGAAATCCACCTTCTTTAAGCGAATAAACAGAAAGATGCAGTGACAAATGTGCATTCTTTTATGTATCTATATTTTGTTCCAGTGCCCTCAGGGGGACGGTATCACCCACTTTGGAAGCCTATACTCTAAAGTGAGGAAAGTTCCAAAACTCGAGAGATGTGGTGGCCGCGTAGCACTGTCACTACATTAAGTGCCACTGAACTGCTTTAAAATGGCTAACTGAAGCCGGGTGTGGTGAGACAGGAGGATCACAGGTTCGAGGCCAGCCTCAGCAAAGTAGTGAGACTCTCATCAACCTAGAGAGAGACTGTTTCAAAATAAAAATAAAATAGGTTTGAGGGTGTAGCTCGGAGGTTAGAATGCCCCTGGGTTCAATCCCCAGCACCACACACACACACAAAAAAAGGCTAACTATATTATATAACATGACCGTTGCCTCAAAAAGAGAGGGGAAAAACCCAAAACTACTGAGACACCCCACCTCAGGCTTGAGGGGGAAGAGCACCATCTGCCTACCTCCATCTGAGCAGAGGCAATGCGTGAGACCACATCATGGACACGAGTGTGTGGGTAAGAAGAGTGTTAAAGAGCCAGGCGTGGCGGTGCACGCTTGTAATCCCAGTACTTGGGAGGCTGAGACAGGAGGATCGCAGGTTCAAGGCCAACCTCAGCTACTTAGTTAGTGAGACCCTGTTTCAGAATTACAAATAAAAAATAGGGCAGGGGGTGTAGCTCAGAGGTAGAATGACGCTGGGTTAAATCCCCAGTACTGCAAAAAAAAAAAAAAAAGAATACTGTTAAAGAACACAAAAACATACCTCGACGGCTACTGTGAAGCAAGTTATCCATCACCCATTCCATGGAATGCTATGTAGCCATTAAAAGACTGAGGCACCAGATTATGGGACATTGTACAAGACAAATGTCCTGACTCTTCAAAATTATCAATATCATGAAAGAAAAAAGGGTGGAGAGATGCTGTTCTAGGTTAAAGGAGACTTAAGACAACACTACCAAATGCTCTAGCAATCCTTGACTAGACCTGGATCAAACATAAGACCTAGTTATAAAACATATATTGAAGATAACTGGACAAAATGGGATATGGGCTTAAACATCACTGTGCTCATGTTAGGTTTCTTGGTGTGATGATGGAAATGTAGTTATGTAGAATGCCACTGTTGGGAAATGTCCAATATGTGCTCAGGGGAAAGTATCAGGGATCTGCAACATACTTGCAGGTGTTCAAAAAAATAAAAGTACCCAGAGATAATGAAAATGTCACAAAGCTAATTGGTGACGAGAGGTGACAGCATCACAGTCACTCCTGTGTTATTCTTTCAACATACCTACAGCTTTAAACTCTTCTACATCAAAAACATTAGTGGCTAAAAGGCACATCTACATTAAGTAAAAAAATATGTCTAAGGAAAGCCAGGCATGGTGGCACATGCTTGTAATCCAAGTACTTAGGAGGCAGAGACAGGAGGATCACAGGTTTGAGACCAACCTTGGCAACTTACTGAGACCCTGTTTCAACATAAAAGATAAAATCAGGGTGGGGGTGTAGCTCAGAGGTACAATGCCCCTGGGTTCAATCCCCAGTACCACACACACACACACACACACACACACAAAAGTGTCTTAAGGAAAAAACATAGTACCATTTGGCAAGGGGATTGGGAGGCGAGTACTGAGAAGAGTGTATGTGTGTATATGTGTGTGTATACACATACTCAGATAGGGAAGCCAAGGCCGGACACACACTTGTAATCCCAGTACTTGGGAGGCTGAGACAGGAGGATCACAAGTTTGTGGCCAGTCTCAGCAACTTAGTGAGGCCCTCTGCAACTTAGTGAGACCCTATTTCAAAATAAAGAATAAAAAAAAATAGGGCTGGGGTGTAGCTTAGAGTTAGAATGCCCCTGGGTTCAATCCCCAGTACCGCAAAAAAAAAAAAAAAAAAAAGATAGGGATGCCAACTTATCTTCCACTTTTTGGCATTCAGTAGTCTGAGTATTTTATATTGAGCGGGTATTACTTTCATAATAAAAATGACTAATACAGCTGGGTGCAATGGTGCAATCCCAGCTACTTGGGAGGCTGAGGCAGAAGGATTGTAAGTTCTAGGCCAGCTCTGGCAACCTAGACCCTGTTTCAAAAATAAGCCAGATGCAGCGGTGCACACCTGTAATCCTAGCTACTCAGGAGGCTGAGGCAGAAGGATCATAAGTTCCAGGCCTGCCGTGGCAACTTGGCAAAACCCTACCTCAAAATAAAAAAGAGCTGGGAATGTAGCTCAGGGGTAGAGCACTTGCCTAGCATGCACAATGCCCTAGGCTCAGTCCCCAGAACAACTACTACAACAACAACAACAACAAAAAGAACACTACAAAAAAGCCTCAACGCTCCAGAGCTCTGAGCAACACTCAGTGTTTACCGGAAATCACTAAGGAAGCGCTGCAGGTCATGGGAGTCACCCAGCTTGGCCTTGCGCTGGTCTGCGCGCTTCCCCAGGCTGGTCCAGGCTTGGTTCAACTCCGTGCACTTCTCTTTAAGGTCTTCTGCAGACTCAGGGTGGGACTGGATCAGGCGCTGGGCTGTCTCCCCCAGGGAATTTACCTGTGGGAAGAAAGTGGTGAGAAAGCACAATAAGGGAGCTCTGCTCTGCAGAGTGGGAGGCTCCACTCTGAGCTGGGCAGCTCTCACCTTGTCCCCGAGAGCTGCAAGGTCCCTCTCGAAGCCCTCATGCTTGCGCTGCAAGGCCTGGACGCTGGCCAGGTCGTGGCCATAGTTGTCTGTGTTTAAAGCCTGATTCTTCTCTTCAATCCATTCTTTGGTCTCGTCAGCATCTCTGCAGGTGACAGACTTTCTGGTTAATAAGTGCTGAGAATGGCTGCCTTGCTTCCAAGACAAACAGGAGAAATTCCTTTAGCTAGCATTTGTACATTTGTCAGTGGTGACCACCAATAGTTTTAGACAGAGAAAGCACACATTCATTCTCTCAGCAGAATTTGCTGAGTATCCCTCCTGTGTCAGTACAGTTCTCACTGCCAGAGCACAAATGTCAGCAAGACAGGCCGGTACCCTGAGATCTCGTCAGCGAGCCTGAGCCATGTGCGCGAAGCAGGCAGTCCCGCTTCTCCCCGAGCCCAGCACTGGCCACTCACCTGTGGAACCTTTGTACTTCATGGGCGCTGCCCAGGAGCTGGCTGCGTTCCTCAGCCAGCTGCTGCAGGGACCGCCAGCGCTCATTCAGCTCCTGTGGGAGGGTGGCATGTCAGTCCTGCCCCACCCTCCTCGGTCACACCCACAACCAGGCCTTAGGGAAATGGCTTAACTATAAAGAAACGCTAAGGTACAGATAACTTCCTGTTTCCAACCTTCCCAATTGATAAATAAGTATACAACGGCAAAATTTCAGAAAGTCAAAACCAGCCATATCTGATGACTGACCCTCCCCAAATGCCTGACCTAGGAACCCACAGAAGCAGCAGGAGAGGCGCAGCTAACTTGTCCTCTCTCGACTAGCCCAGCGCCTGGCACGTGGCACCTGCCTCGAGGAGAAATGCAGGGTCTCCTGCTCTGGCACTCGCCAGCAACCTCCTGGGCCACAGCTGGCCTGGGAAGAGCAAGCGCAGGAGTGCGCAGGAGAGGCAGAAAGGCAGTCACTGCTTTCCCACCCTGCTGAAAATAGGAGGGAGAGCCCACAGCACTGAAAGACCTGGCGAGGTCCTGACCAGAAAAACCACCCAATCCACGCTGCAGCCGCGAGCCCAGGACACTCAGGAGAGTCCCCTGCAGAAGGAGGAGAGGGACGTGCGCAGCTGGCCTGCCGGACAAGGACAGGGCTCCACTGCAGACGGGGAAGGAGGGCGGTGAGGAATGCAGGGGAGACCAGCCGGGCACTGTTTCTTACCTTGATGGAGTTGAAGGTGGCCACAGTGTGGACCATCAGACGAGCAGACTGTAAGGAAGAGAGCAGAAGGAAAACCAATCAACTTCCTGCTAACTAAGAGACAGATCTGAGCTGCAAGTGCCACTCCTGAGGCACCAGTGGTCAACCAAAATTAACCTAAGGGGTACTAGCAATATTTGGAGCAGAGGATTAATAAAAGTTAGCAACCACTAGAAAGGAGGAGAAAACCCCAAGTTCACAATCAGACCCCGCTCCATCATTAAAATAACCCGATGAAGCCAGGAGTGGTGGCACACGCCTATAATCCCAGTACTTGGGAGGCTGAGACAGGAGGATCACTGGTTTGAGACCAGCCTCGGCAGTTTAGAGACCCTGTTTCAAAATAAAAAGTAAAATAGGACTGGGGGTGTAGCTCAGAGACAGAATGCCCCTGGGTTCAATACCCAGTACCCCCCCAAAATACCTGAAACACATTCTGAAAGAATGTTGATGCTGCCAGCCAGAAAACTGCTGAGTGGTCAGGTAAGTAGCTGTTTTCCATCAAGTCACCAATGACCAAATTTTGCCATATGAGAAAAATTAAGATCCTAGAATTGAGACTCCATCAACTAATCTTACCTATATCTTAATCTTGCTGTAACCTTATCTATAAGTAGGGCACATAAAACCTCCTCCCCGTACCCCTGGCCAGAGCTGTGCCCACCTGGGCAAGCACACCTCGCTGTTTTAACGGGTCTACTGCAGTTGCTAACACTCGTTCCTCCCTTCGCACCTCTGGATTAGGAATCTTCCATGAAGCCTTAGGCCACAGGAGGGAGAGGTAAGGCCGATGATGAATGTTTTATTCTCCTGGACATCTTCAGTCGTTTTTGCGTTTCTATCACTTCGATTGGACTGCCTCCTCTTGGGGACCACGCCCAGCGAGGTGTGCTCTGGCACTACCTGTCCACCCATACCGAGCTCATGAACACGAGCGCTCTGCTTCCATGTGTCACACGTCACATTTCCAGAGATGACAGAATACAACAAGGTTGGAAAGAAGCCAGCCCAAACAAGTCCAGAGATGATCAAAGGTCAAGAAAAGCTGAATACTCAGGAAAAGGCACACCATAAAAGACAAAATATTGTATATTCTATGAAACTCTTGGAAATAACTTGCAAAGGAGTCCTTACCTTCCATGGGGAAGCTGTCTTGGAATCCGTATCATCCTGTTCAAAGAAGGAAGAGTTAGGCGCATGCAGGCAAGCACAGAGCCACCCAGCACCTGACCCTTTCTGACAATGACTCTAGCTTTCCCCAGGGGAGCACACAGATAAATGAAGAAAACAGCAATGACCTCTGAAACTTAAAAGTACACCACCAGCTAGCAGCAAACTCCAAGGCTGGTAGAGAAGAGGTTGCAACAAATAGAAAAATTCTAATCATTTTTTAATCCAGTAGAAGAAATGGAGAGAATGAGGAAATGTAATAAGAAAATAACCAGCTTTTCTTTATGTCATACTCAGGATTCATTGAAAGGCGTAATAAACAAACCTAAATGGTGGTTGTGGGAAAAGTTTTAGATAACCAAAGGGACAAAAGGTTTCTGATCTTTTGGAGAAGGGCAGGTAGAAATCAACAACTGAAATTTCTTTTCCACAGATTTTTATACACAAAAGGGTTTCTGAGGATCAAGAACCAAAATCCTCAAGAAGTGGCTCTTGGCTTTATGTTCTTTGCAAGATCTACATCCTCCTCATGTTCAAGTTCTACACAGAGCCTCTGCAACTTACCCTGGGCATCATGCCATACACCTCCTACAAAGAGAGAAACCAGTGTTATCATCGGAGGAAATACAAACTTTTCAGAACACTCAATACTGGCAGCCTGGGAGACACAGGAGAGAGTTTCAAGAGACAGATTGGAATGCTAGCCCAACTGGCCAGCATAACTTCAAGTCAAGTATTTATATGCAAAACATTTTCTTTATTTAAAGAACTCATGAAATTGCCATTAGTTAAGGGCTATACAAACATTCACAGCATTAAATGGGCTGAGGGAGAACACGGGAACCCCCACTGCATGAAGGCAAGGGATGTGGCCTGAGGAAGTTATAAAGGGTTAGGACACAGAGGACTGGACCTCCAGCCGAGCCACAGCTCTGAACTCTATATGCTGTTTGTGGGCCTCTGAAGGATACCACGCTGCGCCCCGATGGCAACAAAGCGTTGTTCTAAGATGGAGACACCCACCTGCTGTTGCACAGCCTGCACCTCCTCTGCCATCAGACCTTCGGACTCCAGGTCCTCAGCCACCTTGTTAATGTCCTTCAGCCGGGACTCATTGGCCTTCAGATCCTTTAAAGCAAAAGCCACAATAACTAAATCCATAATAGCAAGTCAAGGGGGAGAGGGCCACAGATATTCAAACGATGGCTTGGGTCTCTAAAGATTGGTTCCACAGGTATCCCCAGAACTGTTTACTCCTTCAGGAGTCTAGATCAGGAAATCCTGACTGCCACTATCAAGCAAGTAAGAAAACAATAGGGCACTGGAAGCAGGATGTCTCAAATTTACTTCATTAACTACAGGTAAAGAACCATTACTCTGGTCAAATGTAGACTTTTTTTTCCCCCCTTTTTACTTTTTATTTTTTTTATTTTTATTTTTTTTTGTGGTACCGGGGATTGAACCCAGGGGCGTTCTACCTCCAAGCTACACCCCCGGCCCTATTTTTTATACTTGATTTTGAAACCGGGTCTCACAAAGTTGCGGAGGGCCTCACTGAGTAGCTGAGGCTGGCCGCGAACCCAGATCCTCCGGTCTCAGCTACCATGTGGCGCATACTTGTAATCCCAGTACTTGGGAGGCTGAGACCAGAGGGTCTGGGTTCGTGGCCAGCCTCAGCTACTCAGTGAGGCCCTCTGCAACTTAGTGAGACCCTGTTTTAAAAGATTAAGCTGGGTGTGGTGGTGCATGCTTGTAATCCCAGTACTTTGGGAGGCAGAGACTGGAGGATCTGGGTTCGCAGCCAGCCCCAGTTCTCTCTCTCTCTCTCTACTTAGCGAGGCCCTCCGCAACTTCATGAGACCCGGTTTCAAAATAAAGTATAAAAAATAGGG
>PVJS01029059.1:6323-25155 GCA_004027185.1 Glis glis
AGAGACCGGAGGATCCGGGTTTGCAGCCAGCCTCAGCTCTCTGTCTCTCTCTCTCTCTCCCCCTCCCTCCCTCCCTCCCTCCCTCTCTCTCTCTCTCTCTCTTCCACTATCTCTCTCTACTTAGTGAGGCCCTCCACAACTTCGTGAGACCCAGTTTCAAAATACAGTATAAAAAATAGGGCCTGGCCGGGCATGGTGGCGCACCCTTGTAATCCCAGTACTTTGGGAGGCAGAGACCGAAGGATCTGGGTTCGCGGCCAGCCTCAGCTTTCTCTCTCTCTCTCTCTCCCTTTCTCTCTCCCTCTCTCTCCTTAGTGAGGCCCTCCGCAACTTCATGAGACCCGGTTTCAAAATAAAGTATAAAAAATAGGGCCAGGGGTGTAGCGCGGAGGTTGAACGCCCCTGGGTTCAATCCCCGGTACAGAAAAAAAAAATGTTTATGACCAAACAATATTTGCAATTCTTTTGTGTGTGTGTGGTTTTGGAAGTTGAATACAGAGGCATTCAACCTTTGAGCTACACCACCAGCCCTATTTAGTTTTTTATTTTGAAACAGAGTCTCACTAAATTGCTGAGGCTGGCTTTGAATATGCAATCTTTCTGTCTTGGTCTTCCAAGTACTGGGATTACAGGCATGCACCACAACATCCAGCAAATATTTATATTTATATTTGCAAATATAAATAAAAATATCTTTGTATAATTTAAAATATTACCCAAAAATATATTTTAAATATAATTAAGGTAATTCAAAGCTTAAATTCAATTTAATTTTAGGTTATGACTTTTTTACAACTCTAAAAACACTTGGTATTTATTGTAAATATTTATTGTAAATGTGTGGAACTAGAAAATAACATTATATTTGTACTTATTTATGTTTATTTTTCCTATAGAGAATTTACTGAGTATTCATTTTGAATCTTTTGGAATATAGCTTCAGGATATTATAATAGCATTTAAGCATGCAAATCTGATTTACAAAATCTTTTTGACTGGATATTTTGAAAAAGGTACTTTTATATTTCATTGACAAGTACATAGATCAACGTATATTTTATTTGGGTTTTGACAAGAATTATCAATGAAATATATGTTAAAATTTGTGTTCATGTATCCCTTTAAAATCTAAAATAGCTGTCCTTAATCTAAAAAAATTAAAAAATTTCAGCTATTTTTATTGATACAAATTGTTCACAGAAGTTAATTGCTCAACCTATAAATATTGTCTGAAACCCTCTGAGTATGTAGCACAGAACCATTGAGCATTTTAGATGCTCAATAAATACTTGTTGAATATTTACTTATTTCCTTGATCACTTTTGCTATTACTTTTAATTATACAAATGAATGGGTTATAGTGTAATAATTTGATGAATGTATACAGTATGCAATGAACAAATGAAGACAGTTAACATTTATATCTTCTTATTTTAAAATTATTTGCATATATTCATAAGATACAGTGTGATGTTTCAGTACATATATACAATGTGTAGTGATCAGATCAGGGTAATTAACATTTCTGTCTCATCATTGTTTTGTGTTTATAGCCCTTTAGCTTCTCTCTTCTAGTTATTCATAAAAATATAAAAGATTATTGTGAAGTATAGATCCTACTGTCCTATAGAACTTATCACTTGAACTTGAATATTGAACAAATTTTGGTGACTCATATAGAACATTCTTAGAAATGCTTACAGATTTTCCTTTCCAATAATTATTCTCATAAAATATATAAATAGAAAAAATACTTGAGAAATTTAAATTGCCTGTGACTACCTATTAATTAATATGTTTGGGGGGATTTTTGTTTTCCTTTTAGAATGGCCCCTTTGAGTTTGTAATAAGGCAAAAGATCTTCCTAGAGCTGTAATTTCCAATGAAACATATCAATGTTTCATATCAACACTTTGGAACATGGATGAAACTTCACTAATGACAGAGAGTTTAACTGGGGTTTTGAAAGAGGGGTGAAGTAAAACAGATTCACATGGGTATAAGGAAATCTCTAACAACTTTTGTGAAAACTTTGTGAGGAAGTGATAGCAGATGTGATTGCTATTTTTATTGTGCACATTCTTAGCTATGATTAATGGTAGAGGTTAAGTGACTTTTTCCAGTGTCACAGGGCTCTTTAAAGTCTCAAAACCAAAAAATCCAGGTCTTCTCATTATATATTCCTTTATATTTAGGCAAGACTGTCAGAAAAATGACTTTAGATGTGACTTTCCAGTTTTATTCTTCTCAAGAGACTCCTTTGGAAAATGCACTGGACAATTGCATAATGTAATGAAAATTGTGAGCATTGGTTTGAAGTTTGAATAAATAAATAAATAAAAGGAAAAGGAACACCTCTTCCTAGGAGCTCATAGTTCAGTTCATTGAATTCTGGCACTTCTAGAAGCTATTGCCAAAAGTGTGGCCTGTCCATTGACCAGAAAATTAAATATGACAAATTATAGGCCAATAATATTTTTATTTTAATGCTTCATGTGTTTCAGGTGTAGCCAGTTGCAGCCCCTTTCAGCTGGATCCTTCTCCTTTTGCCATGCCATTATTTAATCACCTTAGTTTCTGCAATAGCAGGATGTTGTTAATTTGCCACATGTTTTCTACATCCTGGCTCTGAATGTCTCCGGAATCATTCAAACATTTTTTTTTTTTTTTGTGGTACCGGGGATTGAACCCAGGGGCATTCTACCTCCAAGTTACATCCCCAGCCCTACTTTTTACTCTTTATTTTGAAACAGGGTCTTGCTAAGTTGCGGAGGGCCTCACTAAGTAGCTGAGGCTGGCTGCAAACCCGGATCCTCCAGTCTCAGCCTCCCAAGTACTGAGATTACAAGCGTGTGCCCCCACACCCAGCTTATTCAAACATTTAATAAACTAGAAAACAATACCTACTCATGTAGATTTTATATTTAAGTATTTGTTCATTACTTGGTATTTACTTATGTACAGTAGCATATGCTTTGCTTATTATTAGGCACTTCACATTAAGTATAATGCACAAATGTTAAGTATGATACTGAAGTCTAGAATATTCATTTGCCTATGTGAGCCATTCCCTTAATAAAGCATAGAGGATTTGTGCCAGCACAAAATGTTTCCTTGTGCCCTTCTCCGTCAACCAGTGTCCTACTCTTCAGAAGCATGCAATATGGAATTTCTTGGTTACAATTTCTTTAACTCAGCCTAAAATTTTTAATATTCATCTATGTTAAGAAGTACATTAGAGTTATTGTCTTCTTATTGAAGAAAAATAGTCCAATGTCTGAATGTATCACATATTTTATCCATTATCAAGCTGGATATGATACTTGTATGGATACACTATATTCAAAGATACTTTCAGTTCAAACTACCATCTTGCTTTTAGAGAAACCCCACATAAACACTTTGAATGAACACAGCTACATTGTGCAAAGATGTGTGGGTGTGTGTGTGTGTGTGTGTGTGTGTGTGTGTGTGTTGTGGTGCTGGGGATTGAACCAAGGGGCATTTTACCTCCTGAGCTACAGCCCTATTTTTTTTTAATTTGGAAACAGGGTGTCACTAATTGGCTGATAGCCTCACTAAGTTGCTGAGGTTAGCTTCCAACCTGAGATCCTCCCATCTCAGCCTCCCAAGTACTAGGATTACAGGCATGTGCCACCATGCCTGGCTCAAAGATTCTTTTAAAGGAATAGTTATATGTCAACATTTCATGTCTGAAAGTAATAGATTACTTGTCCCATAAAACAAATATGTTTTTGTACTTGATATTATAGTCTATAATGTAATATTTTATTCACAATAAGACAGGATCAAGACTTTGTCTACTTTAATTAATAAGAAAATTATTTTATGTTAATCCTGAAATGTACCATGTTTATATTTTGTTTCAGAGAAATTCACTGTCATTATCACCCAATTCAAGTGAGCTACCTTATGATTATCACAGTTTTCTTCTAATCGGGTTATCATTGGGCCACTCAGAAGTTCTCACTTGTAGAATTATTTGAAAACTTATATAAAGGCACCTGGGGAGTTTTATTTAGGGAGCATTTTTGGCTTGTTTCACCAGAATCTATATTTTTTAATTTGTACTTTTACTTGTTTACTACTTTTACTCATTTGCTTATCAATTCTCTGCATATTGCCTGCCATGATTTGATGAAAAATTGCAGTGCTGAGTTGCACTCCTCTGTCTTTTAGTATATTTAAATCCTTTTAAAGGGATTTGGCTAATATCTTCACTGAATTATTTCTGCTAAAATCATACTTTCAACTTGCTACATACAACTTTTTATACTTGTAGCTGTATCTGAGTTTATATTTAGGCAAAATATCCTCACTTACTTATATTTACACTTTCTAATATATTTTCACTCATGCATTTTTTAACTCTTCCTACCTAGACAATCAATTCAGTTAATCAATTCTGTTCATTTAAGTTCCAGAAAGTTTATTCTGCATCCAAGCTCTTTAATTCATCATTTCTCATCTACCTTCTCTTTAGAAAAGCTGAGTGATTTTAAATTATGACCTTTATTCTACTTATGAATATAATTAATATATGATCCACTTATCTAAAATATCATGGATATTGGTGGCAATGCAAATTGTTTGACTGAACATTTTTTATTTTATTTTTAAGTATTTTATATATGTGTAATTCACAACAAAATCTCAGAAATGGAATTACTGAATCATATAATAGTTCCATATTTATATTGATTGAGGGACTTTCATACTATTTTCCACAGGAATATCACATTTTACATTTCCAGCAGAATTCTCAAACTTATTTGGCTTACCATCTCCTTTTCAGAAAACTAATTATTTGGCACACGTCTTCAGAAAGATGCAGCGGAAATTTGTGTTCTTTATGTATTTGTATTTCATCCCAGCATACCTCTAGTGGCATGGTAGTGCTCACTTAGGGAACCTATGGAAAGTGTATCAATTTTTCCATATCTTTGCCAACACTTGCTATCTTTTTTATTTTTTGTAATAGACATCCTAACCAGTGGTACTTGATATCTGATTGTATTTTTGATTTGCATTTACTAATGATTAATTATATTGAGTAGCTTATTATATGCATGTTAGTCATTTGTATATCTTCTTTGGAGAAATATATGCTCAAGATCTTTGTTCATTTTTAATCAGATTATTTGTATTTTTTGCTATTTAGTTGTAGGAACTTCTTTATTTCAACTAACCCCTTATAAGATACATGTATTACAAATATTCTCTCATATTATGTAAATTTCCTTTTAATTTTTTGATTACTCTAGTTTCTATGCAGAGTTCTTTAGTTTAATATACTCTTATCTAATTTTACTTTTGTTGTCTGTGATTTTGGTATCATATTCATAAGTCATTTCTAAGGCCAATGTAAAAGGTTCTTTTTTTCCCAATTCTTTCTTCTGAAATTATTAGAGTTCAGATTTTTCTTTTAAGTCTTTAAGTCATTTTGAGTTGATTTTTGTGTATCATGAAATATAGGTGTCTGATTTTATTCTTTGAATAGGGATATCAGGTTTTTCCAAGGTCATTTATTGATGAGACTGTCTTTTCCCCTTTGTATCATTGAGGCTCTCATTGAACAACTGTTGGCTATATAAGAGTGTTTAAATCTAGGCCATCTATTCTATTCCATTGGTTTATATATCTGTATTTAAAAATATTTTAATTACTAATTACCCCTTTACCACTTTTATTCAACCTAGTACTAGGAATCCTAGATGAGACATTAGCTATAAAATGAAGTAAAGTGCATCCTAATCACAAGGAAAGAAATAAAATCATCATTTGATTATGACATGAGTTTATATATAGAACATCCTAAAGCCCAAAATACAAAGCAAAAAAGAAGACAGCAAGGAAAACAAACAAAAAATGTTAGAGCTAATAAATTAATCCAGTAAACTTATAGTATATAAAATCCATATTAAAATTATTTGCATTTCTAGACATTAAAAATGAACCATCTAAAAAGAAAATTAAGAATAATTTCATTTACAAATATATTAAAATATTACAAAGAGGTGAAAATTATGTACTAAAATCTATAAAACACAATTTAACAAATTAGATAAGATAAAAACAAACCAAAAGTCAAAACATTTTCACAGTTTGGAAGACATAATTAAGTTGTTAAACTGTCTGTGCCACCCAAATTTATATACAGATTCAATATTATCCTCATGAAGAAAAATTTCATGTGTATTGTTTTTATTTAAAAAAATTTTCTGATTTTTAATTTACTTTAGGAAAAGTAAGATGTCTCTTGAAGCATATCCATTTTTAAATGACTATTCCATGATGTAGCAAAGTATTGTCAACAACAGCTTATGAATTACCTTCATTATTATTGATGGGAAAGTTTAGATATGTGTCATCAACAACCAAACTATTCAAGCATCAAATTTCTTACTTAAAATACATGAGGAGAAAACTGATTTTAGCAAAGTAATTTATTTTACCCATTATAGACTTCTTACTGAACTTGTTGCAAGTGCAAATATGATAACTATAGAATATCTTTTGAAACTACAGAATGGTATCTTAAAAATTATGTAAATATATTTCCCTTACAAAACAAATCTTGAACACAAAAGATATGTGGCATATTAAGTTAATCCACTAAAGTATTTTAAAATAAATAATGTACATTTTAAGAAAATTAAGCATTTATTAATATTTATGGAATTTAACTAATTGACAGAGATTATCAAAATGTTAGAAATGGAAGGGAATTGATAATGCTGATCAACACACAGAAAGTTACATGTATTATGATTTATTTTATAACATATGTATTAAAATGCTTTAATAATTTCCTTTGCCTATGAAATATTTTGGAAGTGATAGCAAAGTTTTTCTCAAACTACCTGATGTAAAGAATAGTTTTTTGTCAAAATTTATTGTTTTGTAAAATATAGTAAATTGAATTATTAGAAAAATAAAAGGCCACAATATTTTAGAGTCTATATGCATATATTTGTCAGTCTAATGCTCATTTGAATTTCATTTTATTTTATTTATTTATTTTTTATTGCGGTACTGGGGATTGAACCCAGGGGTGTTTTACCTCCGAGCTACACCCTGGCCCTATTTTTTATACTTTATTTTGAAACCAGGTCTCACGAAGTTGCGGAGGGCCTCACTAAGTAGCTGAGGCTGGCTGAGAACTCAGATCCTCCAGTCTCAGCCTCCCAAGTACTGGGATTACAAGCGTGCACCACCATGCCCGGCCTTGAATTTCATTTTAAATTTTTTACTGACAGGTAAAAAGAAGATTATAAACACTATAATTTGCAGTGGATATATAATTTTTTTTGTCTGCTGATTGTTCCTTTCCCCTTATTATGATATCCCAAGCTCTCGATTACTTGGGATGTTGACTATTTCCCAACTTACACAGCTCTGATCTCAATCCAGGAAGGAGTTTCTGATCAAATTGACTAATCAAAATATCTTCATTCAGTAACTGGTCGAGATTAGGCCAACTGAGCCAAATAGAGCAAATGAAAAAATTAATGTCTAAAAGTTTCATAGATGTTGAAAAGACATGATCTATCTTCCCTCCAAAACCTTGAGAACTAAGTATCATGTCAGTTTTTTTATACTTTTATTAGTGCATTATGGTCTCACATCATAATGTAGTTCATAGTGATAGTGACATACATGCACAGAGCACTTGATGAGTTTATCCTCAGCTCCCTCTCCACTACCCCCATTCCTCATACAAGATATTGAGATTGACATTGGTATTCGCACATATGTACATAATGTCAGTAGACGTGTTTCCCTCATTAATTCTCCCTCTCCTTCCTCCTCTATTCCCCAAACCACCTCCCTCACTTCACTGGAGTTTCTCTTCCATTATCTAAAGTCCATCTTATATCCCAATTATACCTAGCTTCTGCATATGAGAGAAAACATATGACCCTTCACACATAGACCAATGGAACAGAATAGAAAATACAGACACAAATCCACACACTTATAGCCAATTGAATCCACACACTTATAGCCAATTGATTTTAGACAAAGCTGCCAAATACATATGTTGGAGGAAAAAAATCCCTTTCTACAAATTGTGTTGGAAAAACGGTTTATCCATTTGTAG
This sequence comes from Glis glis, assembly GCA_004027185.1. Classification (NCBI taxonomy): domain Eukaryota; kingdom Metazoa; phylum Chordata; class Mammalia; order Rodentia; family Gliridae; genus Glis; species Glis glis. Next base: position 14,449 of record PVJS01029059.1, read on the forward strand.
AAAATTGGAATTAAATTCCTATCACTCGCCCTTCATTAGAGTCAACTATAGATGGATCAAAGACCTGGAAATTAGACCAGAATCTTTAAAATTACTAGAGGATGGCATAGGTTCAATACTTCAACATATAGGCACAGGTAGAAACTTCCTCACTAAGATCCCCAAAGCTCAGGAAATATTATATAGTGATAATAAGGAGATGAAATGACAGGAAGACATATTTAAATGAGACAAGCAAGGGTGTGTCATTTTGAAAAGAGTACAAAACTGTCATAAAATTAAGCTAAACTGAGAAATTAGGGCATAAAAATAGTGGTATAGTTAGTGGTAGTATAGTTTCCATCAAAACATATCTCAGAAAAAAGATAGGTATAGCTTAATGATTAACATAGGTTCATTATTACCCATATATAATTTTGATTAATACAAAGAAAAATATAAAATAGAAACTTTTGTTAAATTACTTGGTGGCAAAGTACAGCCAGAACTGGTGTGAATACATTTACAAAAAGCTCATCATACTTACTGTTATAGATATCAATATTGAACTCTGAAATGTGGTGCTTGGCACTGTAATGCATGTCAAGGCGTGGCTGGTGTATGCTGCAAATTTCCCAACATTTCTGAATTCTGAAAACTAAACCCCTTAAAGATTTCATATAAGATATGATGTTTTCTTATATGTTTGCAAAAATTTTTTAAATTAACAATTATCTCAACATGGACCAATTAAAGAGATAACAAAACATGTTAGACATTAAATCTAAGAAGTTTCAACTATCTGGGTTGCACATATCAAATTAATCAGAAAAAAAGATGTTTGTGAATTGCTGCCCTCTATGTTTGTTTTTTAAGTGAGATGATGTTAAACAGAAAGAAACCGAGATTGAGGGTGAATGGTACTGCAAGTATTTAGCATAGTATTTGATTTATTTGGCTTTTCAAATAGCAAATTACTAGTAGCATAATAAAACTAATTACAGCTTTATAGTGTGGGCATATTTAACACTGATCATGTCTTTTGGCCTGTCCTTACTTTGACCCCTTCACCTTTCTACTACTAGTTTGCAAATTGAAGCAAATGTTATTTCATTATGCTTTTTTAGATAAGATAAAATTACCAGTAATAGGGGACATGAGGTATTTTGAGTGTTTTTCAAAGAATAAGTAAATTTAATACAGAATTGGCATGTAGTCCCCTTGCAGTTGACTGAATTGATATTTCAAGCACTGTTGACAACACAAAGTGGTAAGGACTACTCAGTCTTAGACACTTCATACATAGCCTCTCTCTGGAAAAAAGGACAAAGCAAGAGAACAGGAGAGGGGTTTATTTAATAAACTGACAGGCCAACAAATCACCGGATCCTGTGGCAGCATGTCCACCTCACTTTTGGTTTTGTCTCAGGTCAACATGAGTATAAATGGTATTAATATACATAGCATTAGTTGCTTTCAAACATGAACAGGACCCATGGCAAAACGTGTCATCGTCAAAGTGATTAGTCATGATGTGCTGATGGTGGAAAGGAAGAAATGAATTAGAAACTTGAAGAGATGAAAGCTCTCATACCATTTGCCAAACTCACTGAAAAGAAAGAAAATATTTTTTAGAAGTGACAATTGAATATGAAATCTATATTTATAAATTAGTATTTTGATTAATAGTTCATTCACACACTTCTGTCCTATATGATTACATGTTCTTAAAAAACAACTATTTTCTTTTTGTATTCACTTCTTCCTCATGATAAATTTGTACTAATTTCCTGATAGGGGCAGTGCATAGCCAATTAAATAACACACTTTCTCTTACAACTATACCGGAAGGAAGTTTATAAAGTTATGCTATAGTAGAGAAAATAAACAGTAAGCATTTACTTTGTGTTTCTAAATGTTTGGAGTTTTGAAATTTACTTAAAAATTCTTGCTTTATCTGCATGTACTAGTGACTTCATTCTTATTAGGCTGATCCCACATTTGAATTAAGTAATCTTGGAGATTTGGGCAGCTTGCCCATCTCCTGATGTAGGGACAATTATTAGCTCCCTTACAGTCACCCAAAAGGAGTCCACTCAAACTAATAAATTATACAGTGGAGAAACTATATAATCTCCTTCTATTAATATTATAGTGATATCCTCAAATCTCTGACCACCTCTACATTCTTAATATTTACATGTTTACTATGTTATAGTCTTTGCTAAGTACCTATATGATAAAAAGTAATATAGGAGCTGGGCATGGTGGCACATCCCTGTAATCTCAGGACTTGGGAGACTGAAGCAGGAGGATCACAGGTTTGAGACCAGCCCCAGAAATTTATTGAGACTCTCAGCAACCTAGTAAGATCCTGAAAAGAACAAAAATATTTTTTCAAAACTTTTTAGTTTAATGCCATCCCATTTATTAATTCTTGTTTTAATTTCTTGAGCTTTGAGGTTGTTATTGAGGAAGTTTCTACTGTTCCTATATGTTGAACTGTTGGGCCTATGCCTTCCTCTAGTAACTTCAAAGTCTCTGGTCTAATTTCCAGGTCTTTGATCCATCTTGAGTTGACTCTTGGACAGAGTAAGAGGTAAGGATTTAATTCCATTTTTATACAAATGGATAACCAGTTTTCCCAACACAATTGGTTGAAAAAGCTATCTTTTCTCCAACGTGTTTGGTAACTTTGGAGAAAATCAGTTGGCTATAAGTGTGTTGATTTGTTTATGTATCTTGAATTCTGTCCCATTGATCTGTCTGTTTAGTGCCAAATACTATGCTGTTTTCATTACTGTAGCTCTATAGTATAATTTGAAGTCAGGAATTATGATGCCTCCTGCATGGTTCTTATTGCTGAGAAATGCTTTGGCTATTCTGGGTCTTTTGTTTTTTCATTGCCAGATTATGGAACAAATCTAGGTGTCCATCAACAGATAAATGGATTCCAAAATTTTTGGATATACACACAATGGAATTCTACTTAACAATAAAGAAGAACAAAATCATGTCATTTGCTGGAAAATGGATGGACCTGGACAACATTACATTAAGGGAGATTAGCCAATCACAGAAAGTGATTTCTCTCATGTATGGAAGCAAGGGAGTATCAGAATATCAGAGGGACTTCAGATAATGGAGGAGAAACTCCTGTAGAGTCAGAGAGGTCATCTAGGGAAAGATAGGGGAGAGGGAGAACCAATGAAGGAATCACTTCCATTGACATTATGTACATATGTGAGAATAACAATGTCAATCCCAATATCCTGTATGGGAAAGGGGGGAAGAAGGAGGGAGCCGGGGAAAGCCCACTGTGAACTACATTATGAAGTGAGACTACAATGCACCAATAAAAGTATAAAATAAATATATAAACAAACTATTAAATAAATAAATGGGCTGGGAGTATAGCTCAGAGATAAAATGCCCCTGGATTCAATCCCCAGTATGACAAATATATATATACACACACACACAAATATATATATTTGTTGAGCAAAGAGCAAAGTAATTAGAAAGTAATTAGCATTTTATTATTGTATTTGGGAAGGTGAGCCATTTTCCATTAGGTGCTCGCAACAAAGAGAATTTACAAAATTTCCTGTGAGCTATTAATTTCATTTAGAGCCAGAAACTGTGTGGGTGCTTGGGGTTATCAGAGACTTAGCCATTGAGACTTTTAAAAGGTGCTACTGTAACAAGAAAGGTCCCTACCTTTTTCAAGGATGGATTGTTACTCATTCAATTATTTTGAATCCTGTCTTTGTCTTCTATATTTTGCTAGTGTATCTATTGTGTATCTACAGAAATTGTCTTCATGTTTAAAACTTAAGGTTGTCATTTTCACTTATTTTCTGTTTAAAAATAAAACCTTACATTAATTTTATAACAATATGCTACTGATAGATAATGTTCATTGAACATGTGCTATGTAAATGAACTCTGCTAAGGGCTTTAGGCCTCAAATCTAAGGTCACATTTCTACTGTCACTCATAAGATTTGAAATGTGTACTTGGTAAAATAACTTGAGACTAGAAAACTTTTTCCTTTTTTTTTAAGGGAATATTTCTTCCTTTCTCAGACCATAAATATCTGAGCAAATATAGAATACTGAAAGCTTTTAGGCTTTATAGGACGCCATCTTGCAGAAAATTCTATCCTCTGCTCACTATCCTAGCCCAGGAATCACCATAAAAAACACAGTCAACAACAACAACAACAACAAAGCAACTACAAAAAACTTCCTTATCAGACAAAAAACAGGGGATGGGGAAGGGGGAGTTTTAGAAACCTGATCAGTATAAATGAGTCTATAGAGAACTTAAAAAAGATGATTTCCACTTTCCTTCTATATCTAGGGTTTAAAAATTTTGATTAAAATATTTAAATATGTTATTTACTTTAAGTAAAATTGTCTGGTGACTCATTCTTGTTCACAATTTGCTAAGTGCTGCCACCTTATTGAAATCAGTTCTTTCAACAAGGAATGACTCAAAGTTCTTGTAATGTGCCAGGGAGAGCATGAGTTCTCATGCATTATGGACGATGGGAGATGATACGGAGAATTCTGACCATCGCGGCGGAGCTGGAGGAGAGCTGAGTGCGTCCACTGATTGAAGTGATGGATGGCGTGTGGATCCCAAACAATTGTGTGGCACCGACTGATGCAGCTGTTTTGGGAAATGTGAGGAGTTATTACTACTACCCATCTGAGGATCCACTGAAACACATGACAAGAAGATTGGAGAGAACACAGCATTGTCTTGGATGTGTCATCTATCTGCTCCAAAAATAAAACCCAGCATACCTGGACTCTTGGGCAGATACAGTGGGCAGATGTCCAGATGTATATAAGTGGTAGCACAAGGCATTAAAATTTAAAAGATTCAGAGAGTAATTCCCTCGGTTAAACTTACACTTAGATCTGTAAAGGTCTCTTACATATTCTGACAATACTTTGTGTACAGGTGTTTAGGTATTAGAAGAAAGAAAAAGGACAGACAAGTGGCCAGGTGTGGTGGTACATGCCTATAATACCAGTACTTGGGAGGTTGAGACAGGAGGATAGCAGGCTCAAGGCCAGCCTCTGCAATTTGGTGAGCATGTTATTAGTGTCTTTTGTCGACATAATATTCTAGAATGGGACCATTGGCAAAGGTTTTAAATAGATGAAATGGAAGTTACTGAGTATGACTTATTATATCTGCCTTCAAGGAGCTACACCTAAATGTTGCTGCTTCTATTGATAAGGCATACATTCAAATAAGTTAGTATAAAGAAATAGACTTACTCTCATAATTCATATATATGATTCAGAGAGTGTTTTTGAGGACATACTCTGCAATTATTTTTCCATATCCTCACATATTCTACTATTTTTCACCTATCAGTCTAGCTTTTTCCTCAACACTCAAGTAAAATGGCATTCACTAATACTTTCCCTAATACATTTAACACCTCTGCCTTAATAGACTATTTTCTATTCTTATCTCATTGACATCTGCATATCATTTCTATCACTTGAATGTACTTCCCTTCAGTTTCTGTGACATTAAACTCTTCCAGTATTATTTAAACATCTATAGAGGACCATCTATTCTCATTCTTATTCCTGGGTCTCTCATTCTTTATATAGCTCCTTAATATTGGTTTCTCCCAAAATATAATTATTATACCCTATGTAAAATCTGTAAAAAAAAATCTTACCTACTGGATAACTACTGCCCATATTCCAAAGACTGTTCCTCCTGCCTATTTAACATCTGTACACCTACATCTGGATGTCCAGAAAACCTTAAAACTGCGTGTGAATTTGATCTCTTATTTATATTCACTTTTTTTGTACTTTCTATTTTGTAAATGGCTTTACACTAATTTATCTATCTAAAATCATAACAATCATCTTAGATTTCTTCTTATTTACTTATCATTTTACTACTTATCTGCTTATTTAAAATATGCTATTAGCCAGGAGTGGTGGCGCACGCTTGTAATCCCAATACTTTGGGAGGCGGAGACCGGAGGATCTGGGTTCGCGGCCAGCCTCAGCTCTCTCTCTCTCTCTCTCTCTCTCTCTCTCTGTCTCTCTTTCTCTCTACCTAGTGAGGCCCTCCGCAACTTCATGAGACCTGGTTTCAAAATAAAGTATAAAAAAAAATAGGGCCGGGGGTGTAGCGCGGAGGTAGAACGCCCCTGGGTTCAATCCCCGGTACCACAAAATAAAATAAAATAAAATAAAAATAAAATAAAATAAAATATAAAATAAAATAAAATAAAATAAAATATGCTATGGTTCTAATATCCCTAACATGTCTTAATATATACCACTTGACTCCAATTATATTTTCACTATTCTAGCTTCTGTATCTCATGACTTCTCACAAAGCATTTGTCTTGCATCCCTTTAATTTATCCTTTATATTCTTTGAGAATGATTGTACTGCAATGCAAATGTATCCATATAGTATGGTTATTAATTATCTTAATATTTTAATACTCTGTTACATTTATGGTAATGTTTAACTTCTTTAATTTATTCCAGAAGGCCTTTCATAATGTAATTCCTCCTTCCCAATTCTAGTCTCAGTTTTCTCTCCTCTTGACAATCTTTCTTTTTCTACCTACAGACTTAATTGCAGTTTTAATGAGGGTTCATGGTTCTCTTAAAAGTGTGTATCTACACCTGGAATGTTGTTCAGCCTCCACAATCCCCAAACATTTGTCAGGCTACACCTCACTTTTTGAAAAGTAAGCTAAGCATCACCTTTTCTTGTAATTTTTCATCATTTTTCTATGCAACAGAGAATGAGGCAGGCTCATGGTATGCCAATCCCCAACTGGCTTTCCCTTGTTTTTCTCTACTGTAAAGAACAGTATTCTAAGTAGCAATTAATGAAGCATCCTCACTGGAGATGAGCATGTGGTAATTCAGCCCAGTGAGTTGTAAACGGAAACCATATGAGGAAGATCCCCCTTTAGAGATATTAAGATAAAACTCTGGTACACAAATCCCTTTATCTTTTACACTTTTTGGAACATGGAACAAAACATGGTTCCTGGGCATTAGTATCAGTCAACTTGTATCCAAGAACCAAGAAGCAACAAAAAGTGGAAAAATGTATTATAAATTATAAATTTGTTGAGATTCAAACTCATTGCCAGCATCATCATTAGTCACCATTAGTAAAGATTTCTCTTACATGCAGTGTAATGAATTCAAATATACTCTTACAGTTTGATGTATTTTTCTTACCTAATAAAACACTGCTCTGCCTCCTATCACATATTAGTCAACTATAGTGTAATATTTTGCATAAATTTATTTACTAGTTTATTGCTTCCATTTTAGTTTTGCATGTTAGAAACAATGTTTTACCTCTCAAGTACTTGATCTTACATCTGAAAGACATAGATACACAATAAACATAACTTCTCTATATTCAGTTGAGTGTACTAATTCTTCTTTTTACAGAATAAATATAAGAATTAATTTTCATGGGCAGAACTTTGTATTTACTAAGTGTCCTGGTAACATAAAGAGCTGTAATGTTAGTACCTCCATTAACATAGGATTTCAAGTATTAAGTCAGTATTAATCCTTAACTCATGACATATGACTTATTATATTAGTTATGAAATATAATTTATATACATAATAATGTAAATAAAATATGTTATGTTTAACATATAAAATGTTGAGGTTTAAGTATTATTTTTGTACTATAGATGGCATTCTCTTTTTCTCCTCATTTTATTTCATTTCCTAGCAATAAACACCCTTTCTAATTATTTTAATATAAGTTTAGATATCTGTGTCATCAACAGTATATTATCATATTTTTAATGGAAGATGCTTAAAATTTTAACAAGATTTATAAATAATTATGCAACTTATTTTTCTGTTTTCATCACAATATTTTTCTTACTAAATATTTATTTTGTAGGGTGCATATGTCAATTACTCTTTTTAATGAATGTGCATAATTCCATTGTGTTAAATCATGCTAAATTATATTTCATTTAGACAAAAAAAGAGTGCTTTTTCCCACAAGTTAAATAGTAGTGAAATGAATATCTTTAAGTAGATATATTTATGGCTTCTTGTGAAAGTTTTATTGGCATGCAAATTCTAGAGTGAGATCTCTGGGTCTCTTCGAGCATTCACAACAGTTAATTTAACTTTCTGCCAGACTGCTCTCTAGAATGGCTGTTAAAACTCACTTTACCTTCTAAATTATCTGTAAATTCTCTTTCTGTCTTCTCAGCAGAACTTCCCACTTACCTCAACATATTTTTAATTGATGAGTTTAAAGAGCATAAAAAATAGGATCTATTTCTTTTAACATGTATTTGGTTTAATAGGCTTTAATTTTTAGAGCAGTTTTAGTTTTTACAGTAGAATTGAGTGGAACATACCAATAGTCCCCGTAAGCCCCCTCTCCCCACAAATACATAGCTTCCCTCACTATCAATATTCCAAAACATAGCGGTACATTTGTTATCAATAGGTCAGCTTTCATTGACACATCATTATCATCCAAAGTCCATAGTTTACTTAAGGTTCAATCATGCTATTGTATATTTTAAAGGTATAGACAGATGTAGAATGACATGTATCCATCATTATAGTATCATACAGAACCATTTCACTGCCTTTAAAATCCTCCATATTCTCCCTATTCATCCCTTCCTCCTTTCTCAAAAATGATTTTTTAAATTTTCTCCATAGTTTTGCCTTTTCTAGAATGTCATATTGTTGGAATCAAATAGTATGTAGCCTTCTAAGTTAACTCTGACTAAGTCAAAACATTTAAGTTTCCTCTATATCTTTTTGTGTTATATCTTTTTGTGTTATATCTTTTTGTGTTACCTAGAGAGATAGGTAATTTCTCTTTAGCATGAATGATACTTCATTGTCTGAATTTATCATAGTTTATATATCCATTTACCTACCAAATGGTATCTTGGTAGCTTCCATGTTTTGATAATTATGAATAAAACTTCTATAAATATCTCTGGGCAGGTTTTCAACCTTTTTGCATAAATACCAAGGAGTGGGATTGCTGGGTTATATGATAAGAGTATGCTTTTTTATCAACTATTACTAAAATTTCTTCCAAAGGGGCTGTAACATTTTGCAAGCTCACCATCAACGAAAGGAGATCCTACTGCTCAATATTCTCACGAGCATTTGTTGCTGTCAGAGTTCTGGATCTGGAACATTCAAGCAAATGTATAGTGGTACCTTAATATTGTATTAATTTGCAATTCCCTAAATGACAGGTGATATGTACATCTTTCCATATGCTTATTAGTCATCTACATATCTTCTTTAATGTGTCTTTTGCCCATTTTTAAGTTGGATTTCTTGTTTGCTTATTATTGAGATTTAATTGTTGGATTTTTAAGCTGAATTTTCTTTTTGCTTAGTATTGAGCTTAACTTGGATTTTTTGTTTGCTTATTATTGCATTTTAATTGTTCTATGTGTATTATGGATGATACTCCTTTATTAGATGTGTCTTTTGAAAATACTTTCATCCAGTGTCTAGATTGTTTGCCCATTCTCTTATCATTTGCAGTGCAGACACTTTAAATTTTAATGCCTTCTTAATAATTACCTATTTCATGGATTGTTCCTTTGATGTTTTATATAAAATGTTATCACTATACTCAAGCAGTTTCTTATGTATCTGCTGGCAGTTTTACAGTTTTGAGCTTCACACTTAAGTCTGTGATCCATTTACATTAATTCTTGAGAGGGAAGTAAGATTTGTGTCTGGATTTTGTTGTTGTTGTTTACACACAGAGGTCCAGTTGTTCAGCATGACTTGTTGAAAAGACCAAGTTTTCTCTGTTGCCAATAATCATTTGACAAATATTTAGTTGGGACCATTTCTGACCTCTCTATTCTACTCCACTGACATATTGAGTATTCTTTTACTAATTCCCTATCTTTATTATGGTAACTTCATACCAAGCCTTGAAGTCCAGTAATGCTATTCCTCCAATTTAGTTTTCATCAGTATTGTGTTGGCTAATTGGGGTAAATTGCTTCTCTATATGAACTTTAAAATTAGTTTATTGGTTTACATGAATAATTGGCTTGGATTGTGATTATTACATTTTATCTACAGGAAACTTTGGGAAGAACTGAAATCTTGACATTAGTGGGTCTCCTATTAATGAACATGAAACATTACTCCATTTACTTAGGTCTTTGATTTACCAGAATTTTGAAGATTCTCTCATATATATCTTGTACATATTTTGTTGGATTCATACACAAATATTTCATTGTCATTTTGAGGGGTGTAAATACAAATAAACTTGTGCTTTTTCATTTAAAATTCTATTTGTTCATTGCTGGGATATAAGAAAATTATTGACTTTTGTGTACTAACCTTGTTTGCTCCATTCTTAGTATAACAGCTTTTTTTTTTTTGTACCAGGGATTGAACCTAGGGGCATTCTCCCTCAAAGCTGCATCCTCAACCCTATTTTTTATTCTTCATTTTGAAATAGAGTCTTACTAAGTTGCAGAGGGCCTCACAAAGTAGCTGAGGCTGGCTGCAAACCTGCAATCCTCCTGTCTTAGCCTCCCAAGTACTGGGATTACAAGTGTGCGCCACCACACCTGGCTCAATAACTGCTTATTAATTCCACGAGATTTTGGTTGATTCTTCTGATTTTTTTTTTTTTTTTTTTTTTGCGGTACCGGGG
>PVJS01029060.1:0-25049 GCA_004027185.1 Glis glis
AACGCCCCTGGGTTCAATCCCCGGTACCGCAAAAAAAAAAAAAAAGAGATGTGTTGTACATGGAATTATGTGCTAACTCAGGCTTAAGGCAGTAGGGACTTGCCCTAGAATTTTCATCTTAAAAAGATCCGTACCCAATCAGTAGAATAAAAGGGATTCTGCTGTAATTTGAATTCAAAGTGATTACATTTCTGTTTTTACACTCATGATGGGTATAAACTTAGAGTGTTAAACATTATTTCCCTATTTTTAGTTTTCTCATTTATAACTAAATAAAATTATTGAAGTTTACAGGTTGTCCTATTTGGTGTATTATTGCAAGTTGGAAAGGATCATTTGAAACAAGATTTGAAGTTAACCAAAATATGGAGTTTGAATTTATACTCAAAAGTCTTAAAAGTTTTGCTTAACAAATATGATTAAATTTTACTTAAAATCTGGATTTTCTCTAGACTTCTTTATAAGAACCATATGAGTAAGTACATCATCTTTATTAAATTCTTCACGCCAGTGGTTGTTTTAATTTCCCACAGGTGCCAACTGTGTTTTCGTAGTTACTGATTGGATGTCTGTGGCACGGACAGGCTAGTGCTGTCGCAGTGAAGAGGCTGTGGCAGGCCGCTGGTGCTTGCTGTGCCTCCTGTCACTCTGTGCCTTTGTTTTCGTGCATGCCAGTCAATAAGAAAGGATACACACATACACCTACCTACATGTATGGGAAAAACCAGTTGACAGATAAATCTGCTTGGGCAGGAAGGCTGTCTCCCACCGCGGTGGACTCCCAAGCAGGGTAGTTAGCAGAAGATTGGCATGGCTTTTTGACTGGTTTAGATTTTCAAGAAGGCGGTTAGAGACCAACTTCTCACTGGCCTTCATGAGTTTTCATTGAATCTTTTTGATTTTTTCCCTCTTGCCTGAATTTGGATTCATCCTCAAGCTTTTTAACCTAAAAATTCTCAAAATTCACAAAATTACTTGTGCATAAAACTTTAAAGCTTAAAAGGAAAAAATAAGTTCTCCTTGAAGGAGCATTGGACTAGGGGACACAGTCTGGTTTCTGACCTGGCTCTGCTGTCAGTGGGCAGTGTGGACTTGGGCAGGATCCTTCTCCTGGCACGCTCTCCTCTTTGGTCAAAGACGTGGCTCCACAGATGGCAACTTCCCTTGAACCTGGGCCATCTACCTCTTGACTTTTGGCACTTCTGTTTATGAAGATGAAGTGTGAAGATGAAGTGTTGGTTCTTGAAATGGGAAGCCAGCACAAGATTTCTAGTTTGCATTTCTTTTGCCAGAGATTTTAGTATAGGGATGGTTGCTACCCTGTAACCCTTAAGTATGTTCTCTGCTAGGGGATTCTTTCCAGAAGACAAAACGAGAGGGCATAGGATTTTTTCTTAAGGATATAGTAATTGCAAAATGTATTATCTGCTATATTTATATATTTACCTTAGCAGATGATTTTTTTTGTGTGTGCATATATATATATGTGTGTGTGTGTATATATATATATATATATATATATATATAATACATATATGATGGGCTGTTCCCACAGCAAAGCAATAGGTTTGTATTTGCTTTGGATCTGCAGTGTCTTCTAAGTGGGCCTGAGGAGCTTTAACCTCAGAACAGAGTGTTCTAAGACCCCAAAGAGAAAGTAACTAATTGTGTTCTCCATTAATAAGAGGAAAGCTTGGAGTGCAAGACGTCACAGCCTTTTTCAATCACTGCTATTTCTTTTAGGAATTCAGCGCAGCTTAGCTGTCAGCATAACTTACTTAGCTAATTGCCTATTTTTATGGTGATATTTTATGTGTGTGAAGAACATATGTCTTTTATAATGAAAAATCAGATAAAACTATCCTGAGTTGCACAAAATGCTTTTATTACTCTAAGCAAATGAGTTAAATTGCATTTTCCATTAGACAGCACCTCAGCTCATTTATACATACAGTAGCTCACTGGATTTAATACACAGTGGACAACTGAAAAAATAATCCATTTCCATTGTTAGGCTGATATTCATGGACACACAGTCAAACTCCCTATTAGACTACAGGTAGAGGAAATAAAAAATAAATATTTCTTGGTATCTCCCACTAACATTTTAAGATTTAGAATTGAACAATGAAACATCTGAAAATAGCTTTTTAAGGTGATACTTTTTTTCTGCTAGAATTTATGGGAACATATCTTAGTGATTTCTATAAGGAAAACTTGTTGACATGATAGTTAAATTTAGAATTTTATACATCCTCAGATGACCAATAGAGCTAAAGGACCACCCCCGTCCCTGCAAAAAGAAAAACATGTTTTCTCCCTTTTCATAGATATCCACACAGTACATTCTTAGAGTTTTTCTCAAGTGGGATGTTATGGAGGGCAGGGCTAGAAGTGCCTCAGATTCTGAGTACACCAAGGCTGAGCCCCTTTAATCCATGCAGAGCTTTCATGCATATAGTGTAATGCATATAGTATGATTATAGAATCAGGAACTTCTTGAGCATTTTGCTTTTCACCGGGCTAAGTAGTTCACCCAGTGTATTCTGAGTAGAGACATAACATTTTTCACAAAGCCTATGATTTGCTTTCATATTCATAACTCCTCAAAGATACCAAGCGGTACATTGTAAAATCCCAGTGCTAAGCTGAACATTTGCCTTTCTGGGCATTTTACAGGTTTACTTCCAAAATTAAGCAGGTGTATATTTATTTCTAAAGCCCAAATATTTAAACTCCTAGAAACTGTACCTATAAGCGATTGAAAGTATAAAGCAGGTTTTAGTAAAGTGTAAAAAATGAACACTTAATTGCAGATATGGTACATTTTATTCAAAGCCAAGCTCTCATAGTAGTGTATCCCTCCCTCATAAATTAGCCATAATTTATTAGATTCATTCTTTTACCATCTCTACATGTAAATGGACATGTAGTATAGGGCCAAGCAACAGTTAAGTATTTAAAAGGTCATGAGAGCACATAATCTAGAAATACTACTTTTGTTCAGTGACAAGTGAAGTAAAACTTGATAATATGAATGCAAAGTAAGGAAAACGAAGTAAAATCATTTCTGCTTATTCTCCCAAGCAAGACTTCTGAGTGAAGATATCCTACTGTTTTTTATGCAATTTATATTGCATCTGGATTTTGTTCTTTTGAAAAAATAAATCTGTACAGCCTTCTTTTAAGTTACCAAATGCCCGAGGGTAATACATCTTTCCCCCAATTCTCTTTCCATTGCATAAGCATGAGGTGTATGGAGCAAGGCAAGGATGGGGACTCCAGTCCAAGATAAGAAAATAGAACGGATTTCTTGGTTGTGAGTTTTCAGATGTGCTTGGAACTCAAGTGCACAGTGGTAGCAACAGCAGACACCTCAGAGAATCCAGGGACACTAGAGGTTGAGCAGCAGGCTGCGACGTGATCAGAGAGGCTAGTGACACTGTTCCATATGGGGTACAGAGCGCTATTTACCCATGCAGCTTCTGTGGCTCATGCATTGCCTTATGATCTATAGTCCTTTTTGCTGTAGGGCTTGTTACGTAATATGTTATCTATCTCATTTACCACGTGTGATGTCATCTTTGGGAGAACCTAAGGGGGGAGAGAAACAAAGGATGTGGTTAGTTCTCTTGAGCATTGGTTTTGTGCTCAGTATTAGGCAGAGTCATCTAGACTTGCAAAGGTTCACAACACCAGGGGTGTTGGCTCCCCACTGGGCTATAAGCTCTTTGCTGCCTGGGATCTTATAACCAAGGTGAAGTGAAGGCTTAGAGAAATGTAGAGCAGCTCTATCTAGTAGAAATATAATGTGAGCCACGTAGGTAGTTTTAAATTGTGTGTGTGTGTGTGTGTGTGTTTGTGTGTGTGTGTTTTGCTGGAGATTGAACCCAGGAGCATTTTACCTTTGAGTTACTCCCCCAGCCCTATATTTTATTTGTATTTGGAAACAGTGTCTCATTAAGTTGCTGAGGCTGGCTTTGAACCTGCAAACCTGTCTCATCCTCCCAAGTGCTGGAATTACAGGCATGTGCCACCACACCCGGCTAATTTAAAATTTTCTAGCAGCCGCCTTCAAGTAAAAAGAAAAAGGTGAAATTAATAGATTCATTATCTCCAAAGCATTATCATTTCAACATGAAATCAGTATAAAGAATTAAGATACTTTTTTTCTGAACTAACACCTTCAGATCCAGTGCACATTTAACAGCACATCTGTATATGGACTCGTCAACTTTCATGTACTCGGTAGCCATGTGTGGTAGGCAGCTCGGGATCTTCTTAGTTGGGGGCTGGAGTGGAGGACTTGGGGCCTCTTGCAGGGGTTTGCTCATTGAATCCCGGGAAAGGAAAAGCTCATCCGGGGCTAGCACTGACTGAGGGGGGCTGAGGGCGCACAGCAGGCCCTCAGGAGGGACAGAGACTGACTTTCTCCCTGAGTCTGACCCTGCGTAGAGGCCATGGTGAAATGCAGTTATGACGACCAGTTCTGAGGTTTCAGCCTCGCCCTTCCTTTGCTGCAATCCCACTGGCCAAGGTGACCCTGTCTCCACTCAGCGCTATCCTCAGAAGCCTTGGGGTTTGGCAGAATACTGGAACTTTTGGTTCTGGTTAGTGTTTTGCTGTCTGAAGCTGAAGGAGGAGTTTGGTTTCCCGCTGGCCCTGTAGTCTCACGGGCTGTGCACAGCAGTTGTGTTCTTTAAAAAAATCAGATAGTGACAGTGAGACTGAAATTGGTTTGGTGAGACATTGGATTGGTTGGGAGTTCTATGTCTAAAGTACAGTGGGCCAGCTGTATGAGGAGAAAACATTCTTCAGTCATTACCCCATAATACATTTCAGGTAGAAAAGAGATGTAAACATTTAAAAAAGTGAACTATAAAAATACTTGAATGAAACATGAAAAAATATATAGCTATAGTGTTGGAAGACCAAAATTTTGAAGAGGAGCCATACTTCCAAAGTTTTTAGTTTTTTTAAGTGGTGGTGACGATTTTTCAGCATTTTGAACTACTGTGTAGATGAACAGGCATCCCCCCCCACCCCCGTTGGCCCTGAGTTGTGAGACCTTGGTGTTACACCACTGCCTAGAAGAATAGGAGTGAGGGAGGTGTATGGGGTGGTGGGGCATCTGGTGAGGCCACCCTGGATTGAGCTCACCTTGGGTCTGGACCTGGGGAGGGAGCAGGGTTTTGCTGGGCTAGGGTGGTGGTCACTCTGGAGGCAGATGATGGATCACTGTTACCTCTGGGGATCAGAGGGTGTGTGTGTGTGTGTGTGTGTGTGTGTGTGTGTGTGTGTGTGTGTGTGTAAGAGTATTTGAGGCTGCTGGTAGGGGGGCAATTCTGTTCATTCTTCAGGGGAAGCGGAAGGTGGGGGCCTGTGCAAGCTTGGTGGGTGGTGACTTCTCCCCATTCTCTCCTACCTGTTGAGGCTCTGGCTTATGTACACCCTCCAGCCTTTGCAGGTTTGGCGCATGTTCCATCCTTTGGAGCATCTGCCTTCCCAGCCTACCAGAAGTTTCCTTTCTTACACCTAGCAGCTGGCACTCCATGCTTTCTATCCTGCAGCCAGTCCCCCCTCAGCCACCTGGTCTACACCTCCACATCTAGGGCCCAACTCATCCAGGACACATTCCTCAGTGTTGGTGCATGGAGGTGGGGTGGGAAGGGGAGGGCAGCTGAGCCTCACTGCTCTGGTGACATCCCTCCTGCTCCCTTATCCTTTGAGCACCAAGTAACATCCCTTCTCCTCCCTTACCCTTTGAGCACAGAAACCCCATCCTGCTTGCAGTCAGAGCTGTGTTGGGAGGAACTGCTTTGGGAAGAAAAGTGACTCGGTGTATCCCCTTCCCATTCTCCTTCCTTGTGGTGTAGACCCACAGCCTTTATAGCCCAGCCCTAGAGTTACTCTATGCCTTCCCCTGGGGTGGCACAGTCAACACTCTATATTTCCCTCTGGGGTGGCACAGTCAACCGGTATTAGCAAGATAGTAATTCTGCATTCCTCCCTCTTCCTGCCAAGTGATGTGGTGTGCCTCCCCTAAACCTGCCAAATCCATCTACTCTCTGCCTCTGTCACCTGTGTGACTGCCACTTCCCATTCCCCTTTCCACACGGCAGCCAGAGCAACCTTAAACATTCAAAAGGAAGCATGTCTGTCTTCTTAAAACCTTGCCAAGGATTCCTAACCCAGAGGATAAGCTGGCCCCCGTGACGTCTTGCAAGAGCGGCGCCTGCCTGCTATCCACTCAGCACACCCCCTGCCCTCTGCTCCCCACGTGTTGGCCACACTGGCCTGAGGCAGGCAGGGTGAAGACAGCCAGCTTCGCCCCAGCGCGGAGCCTTTGCACTGCCCGTCCCTGGGCGTCTCACAGGCTTTCTCAAAGCATGCAAATAAAGGCGAAGGCCTTGGAATCAGCATCCCAGAGGGGCCTTTTGCAACGACATTATTTACAGTAGGCTTGCCTGTTTCTCAATTAGTTTCTATTACACCATCCTACTTATTTACTTAATAGCCCTTTTCACAGTCTGAAGTATGTTTCTTGGAACGTAAGCCGCTTGGAGATGAACAGCATCCCTCCTGAGTGCTGTAGCGTGGCCAGTGCCTGGTACACAGCAGGCCCTCAAGCCTGTGAGGGAACTAGGGGGTAGATCTCTTCATTCCCTCTTAGCCAGTCTGGTCTTGCTATCCTAGTACTCCTGCTGCCAGCCTGGTGCCAGAGGGAATAAATGCTCCATAAATACTAGTGGAATTGAAGTCATTGGGCTGAACTTCAGTTCTTTTGTGTACAGACTGTTCCCTGTACTCTTAGCATCGTGCAGCCTTATCTTTTCCCTGTGCATAACTGAAGGTAGGGTAGGGCGTCTCTGAAGAGGGGGTGTTCTCCATGATGAGACAGGGACCCCATAGAACCCAGGAGGAACTGTAGGCCTGGAGGGGTTCTTGGAAGCAGAGAGATGAAGGTGATTACCCTGCTCTATAGCTCTGAGAAAGTGGTGGTGGGACAGGCAGTCTACCCTCTATCCCCTGGCATATTCTGGGCTACTTTTTAAAAGGGTTCTTAAGTACTCTAATCAAGCTTGTCCCTTTGGGGAGAGGTGGCAGGACTATGCTAATGTTGCAGGAATAGGTGGATAGGGAGAAGCTGTGAGACAGTTTTGTTTCTCAGTGAGCAGGAGGGAAATGGACACCCTGCCTGTTTCAGCAGTAGTGGCCATGTCTGGAGAAGTAGGCAGGCTCATTCCTGGGCCTTCAGCAGGGCCCAGAGCGGGGCAGGCTCAGGACTGCCATGTGGCCTTTGGGGGAGGAGGGCGGTCATAACAGACACCAACCTCACCCTTTCCTCAGGAGGCCCAGGAACATCCCCTGTCTCATCCACCTTCCCCTCCTGCTGCCTCTGCGTTATTTGGGGGCAGAGGCTGGCTGCAGCCTCCATCCATGCGTGGACCTCAGGGCATGAATTTGCTCTTAGGGAGATGTGATCCTGGAAGTCCCAAATAGAATTTCAAGCCCTTTTCTCTTAAAATATGGAAATTCATTCATTCAGCCGATGTTTCTTCAGTAATAACCGAGGGCCATGTAGTATTGCTGGGAACTGGAAAGTCAGTGGAGAAGCAAGAGAGACACAGATCTGACGTCAGGGGGTTTCTAGTCTAGCAGGAGACAGGCAGACAGAGCACATTCTTCTCCTTAGTGTTACGATGGGGAAGGGAAATACAGGCTTCTGTGAGATCAGAAAGGAAGGGCTTGGCACACAGTAGGTTGCCAGTAAACATCCATGGAAGGAGCAAGTGATGTGTGCTGTGTCCTATGACTATTATATTTCACAAGGCCATTCAGCCAGCTCTTCTGGGCAGGCCTTGGGAGCTGGTTGCCAGGTGTAGCGTTGGAACGCACTGTCCCACAGAAACGAGACACGCTGAGAACGGAGTTTTGGGAACATGGCCTGTTTGTTACTAAGCAGAGCACAGACCTGATCTGTAATTGAACATGTTCTCCTGCTTCTCAGGTCTTAGGTGTCGCCCCCACCACCAGGGTGGAGGTGGGAGAGAGAGGACCATGCTGGAGACATCTGCAAACACCTCGACATTCCCTGGAGTTTTTGGAAAGGGCCATAGCACTTGCCTGAATGGCACCGAGGTTTTCAATGAGTTGCTCAGGAGTGGACGATCCCAGGAGCACGGAACTCACGCCCTCATTCCTCAGGCACCATGCTGGGAAGAGAGAAGAGCACTGGGTCAGGGTGTCAAAGCACTTGTGATTATTAGCTTACAGACACCAGCTACAGCTGTGTTTGTGGCAACCAAGATTTATTAGCTTTTTTTAGCTGGGCGTGGTAGTGCATGCTTGTAATCCCAGTACTTGGAAGGCTGAGATAGGAGGATCGCAGGTTCGAAGCCAGCCTCAGCAACTTAGTGAGGGTGTCAGTAATTTAGTGAGACCCCCGTTTCCAAATAATAAAATAAAAAGAGCTGGGGGTGTAGCTCAGAGACTGGATGCCTCTGAGTTCAATCCCCAGTACCATACACACACAAGAAAAGATTAACTTTTTGTGTGTGTGGAGGATGCACAGTGTTCTCTGGGATTAAAAACCTGAGCAGCACCCCATGTTGTGTATTTGGACTATGGTCTTAGGGCTCTTGTGTCTTTTTCATGAGGCTCTGCCATAACTACTGGGGTGTTCAATCCCGCTGCCCACCCTAGGAACACATTCTTTCCTGGCCTTTCCATCTTATTTATGGTCTTGCTTTTCTTCCTCTGTTGCTTGGAGTTCTCTAGACCCTGGTGTCTGGTTCCTTCATTCTCACTTGCCGGTCAACCTTCTCTGAACCTCCTGGGCTGATTATCTAAATTACTCCCTCACCAACTCTTAAACCTTAAACCCCCACTCCTCCCTCTTTCTGCTCTGGACACACACACACACACACACACACACACACACACACCCTTTATTGAGGTAGAATTTATGTACCAAAAGTTTGTGTATTTTTTAAGTGTACATTACTTTTTAGTAAATCTACCATCACTTTTTAGCATGCAACCATCACCATTTCATGTGTGTGTGTGTGTGTGTGTGTGTGTGTGTGTGTGTGTGTGTGTATGTTGGGGAGGGCACTGGAGATTGAGCCCCGGGGCATTCTACCTCCGAGCTACTCCCCCAGCCCTATTTTTTATTTTGGAAACAAGGTTTCACTAGGTTGATGAGAGTCTCTCTGCTTACTGAGACTATCTTCGAACCTGCAATCCTCCTGTCTCAGCCTCCCAAGTACTGGGATTACAGGTGTGTACCACCATGCCTGGCTTAACCATCAACATTTCTAATCCAGTTTTAGAACATTTTTATCACCCCAATGAGATTCCTCATGCCCATGAGTAGTTATGCCCTAGCCCTGCTCCAGCCCCAGGTGACCACTGATCTACTTTTGGTCTCTAGATTTGTCTTTTCTGGACATTATCTTTTTTTTTTTTTTTGCGGTACCGGGGATTGAATGCAGGGGTGTTCTACCTCCGCACCACGCCCCCGGCCCTATTTTTTATACTTTATTTTGGAACCGGGTCTCACGAAGTTGCGGAGGGCCTCGCTAAGGAGAGAGAGAGAGAGAGAGAGAGAGAGAGAGAGAGAGAGAGACAGGGACAGGGAGAGAGAGAGCGAGAGAGCTGAGGCTGGCCGCGAACCCGGATCCTCCGGTCTCCGCCTCCCAAAGTACTGGGATTACAAGCGTGCGCCACCACGCCCGGCTTTTCTGGACATTATCTAAGTGGAGTCATATAAGCTGTACTTTTGTGCTGGCTTCTTTCACTTAGCTCACATATATTCTCTAGTTTCTTCCATGTATTAGCATGTGTTCGTGCATCATTTCTTTTGATTGCTGAGTAGCAGGCATATAGTAGGCACTTACTAAATGTTTGTTGAATTAACATAGGCATGGATGATCAATGGATGTCCCTGGCACCTCTTCAGCTCCATTTGTCAAGGCCCTGCTGTCTGTCAACTAATACTCTTAAGCAGTTTCCATGCTCTGACCTTTTAAGGCAATCGCTAAATCTTTCTGCATGGGCAAAATAGTGCTCTGTAAAGGCACCGATTCAAGAGATCCAGGCTTTTTTTTTTGCTTTATTATTTCCTGCTTTGCACCTAGGACTCTTTGGCCCTATTGGGAGTTCTGAGTGTCATGAGGGGGCTCTGGGCAAATTACTGCCCATAAAGTACCTGATGTCAATAGCAGCTGGTTCCCTCAGCAGGCTGCAGGGTGCAAAGACACAGGACCCAGTGGGCAGAGCTGGCCAGCTCCATGGTGACACGTGATTCTGGATAATCAGCATTGCTAACATCTAGAGGGCCTGTCACTACACCGAGGGCGCTGGCCTGGGTGCAGGTGCCACTCGGGAGCCAGCACACGGGTGGGCTCAAGCAGTCTGTTTCCTGCTGGAAGCTCTCCCCTCCCCACACCCTCCTTGCAGATCAAAGCTAGTGTGACTGGAAATCATTTCCCTTTTGGTTCTGAGAGTTGTGTGGTTAAAAACAAAACTACTTGTTTATAAAGAAAGAAGAAAAAAATGATAGGCAAGAAAGACATCTGGGGGCATCAAAGGAAGACAAGGAAAAAAAAGCATATTTTAACTTAAACTCACACTCAGTAAAGAGGATGTTTCATGTCTATCTAACCTCCAGTGAAAGTCTAAA
The DNA here is from genome assembly GCA_004027185.1 of Glis glis. Classification (NCBI taxonomy): domain Eukaryota; kingdom Metazoa; phylum Chordata; class Mammalia; order Rodentia; family Gliridae; genus Glis; species Glis glis. The sequence goes on from PVJS01029060.1 coordinate 10,688, forward strand.
TTTTGTAAAGATTTCCTCTCTAGGAAGACAATATTTTCCTATCTCGTTCAGAGCTAAATTTAATACAGTTAGTTGTCCCTTGGTATTCGAGGGGGATTGGCTCCACCCACCCCCTGCCCCCAGGATACCCAAATCCCAGACATTCAAGTCTATTATATAAAGTGACTTGGCATTTGCTTTCACAAGCTCCTGTGCACTTTAAATCGTCTCTAGCTTACTTTTACGTAACACAATGTAAATGGGTAGTTGAATCTCAGATATGGAGAGCTGACTAGACTCAACTCATGTTACCACCTAAAACATATTTATTACTGTGTGGAAACTTTGTGCATGTTCCTCTGATCATACATTATGGCTAGGAGTGGGGAGAATTTCAAGTCCACTGTGTCTAATTCTTGGCAAAAAAAAAAGTCATTGTCATTATCATCGTCATTACCACTACTGAGCACCCTCCTACTCTTTGCTTTACATATATAATTTCCCTTTACTCAATAAGGTTGCAAGACATGTATTATTATATCCATTTTATAGATGAGAACATTGTTATTGGGTTAAGTGACTTGCCTATGGTCAAATAGCTAATATGTTTTACTCTGCTTGTTAAAGCTGTAGGGTTGCTAACTAATCACATTATAATCCTTCATTTTTTTTAAAGAAAGGATTAAAGCAACAGTCATAAATATATCTAGGCACATGATACTTCCTCCCTGCAGAATCACCTCTCATTTCCATTTTTCTGTTACTATTAACTACAACTAACATTTTTTCACTTCCAACCTTGGAAGGGTCAAGCTACCAACAGATATTTCATTAACTTATTTTACTGGCACAAACCTTACCATGAGCACTTAATCTCATTGGGTCACTATTTCTTTCTTTTTTTTTTTGCGGTACTGGGGATTGAACGCAGGGGCGTTCTACCTCTGCGCTACGCCCCTGGCCCTATTTTTTATACTTTATTTTGAAACCGGGTCTCACGAAGTTGCGGAGGGCCTCACTAAGTAGAGAGAGAGAGAGACAGGGAGAGAGAGAGAGAGAGAGCTGAGGCTGGCCGCAAACCCGGATCCTCCGGTCTCCGCCTCCCAAAGTACTGGGATTACAAGCGTGCGCCACCACGCCCGGCATTGGGTCACTATTTCTGATCTGCTCCAGTTTCTTAATCCACAGGATTTTTTTTCTCCTGGAATTGACACCCATTTTATTTTTTTCTTAGTTACCATGTAAAATCTAGCAAGTTCTTCATTGACAGCTGTAAGATAGGGCTGCTAACAATAGGGTCGTTTTGATGAGTTAAGGAGATTAGGCAAGGAGTATGAAGTGCTTATCACACCGGCGAGGGACCTGAAAATCTAAATGCTTTTCTGTCCAATGTAGCCATTACCACATGTGACTGTTGAGCATGTGAGATGTGTCTACCTGAACTGAAACATGCTGTCGGTGTAAAATTCATCCTGGATTTTGAAGAGAGTATGAAAAGGAGTGTAAAACATCTCATTTTTTATATTTATCACATGCTGAAGTGATATTTGGGATACATTGTATTAAATGAAATCCATTATTAAAATAAATCTCATCTGTAATCCATTATTAAAATAAATCTCACCTGTTTCCTCTTTACTTTTTTAATATGGCCACTAGAAAATTTGAAATTAACTCTATGGTCCACATTGTGCCACTGGACAGTGTCAGAACATATGGTTTTCTGTTGTTTCCAGTGACTGTGACCTTTCATGGACTCCACAGCATGAGGAGCAATTTCACGGACCTCAGGACATTTCCAGGCTGAACCACTCCTCTGGATTGGCTTTCCATGTGGCAGCAGCCTTGGCCTCTGTCACAGCCCTGTTTATTTCTCAACCTCTACCAACTCTGGCTTCGCTTCAATGGGGGAGGACACCCTAGCCAGGAGGAATGGGTGTCTACAGGGTTCACCTCTGACACTTGTGAGGCTGTGTGTGGTTTCACGGGCATGTTCTCGTTTAAACCGAGCTATCAGGGAGAGGGGAAAGAAGTAAGGAAAGTGTCGTAGCATACAGAAAATTCCGGGCAACCTTGACTAACTCACTTCATGTCATATTTGCCCGGAGTTTATGCTTCTGAGATCAGCCTGCCCCTACAACAGACATTTTATCATGATAGGATGTGGGCCAACAAAAAGTGCATTTTCTGTGATCTCAGCAAAAGTATCCCCACCCTAAGTGACATCCTTACCCACAGCCAGCTGAGGGAGTGTGCATCCCAGCCGCTCTGCGATCGGGGACAGGTCCTTCAGCTTGTTCTGTTGTTTCCTTCCTTCTTCACTCACGATTCTTTCTTTCAACCACTGGTAGCACTGGGGATAAGAGTAACAAGGACATTGAATGTTAATGTCTGACAGGGGAGCAATGGAGGATTGTTCATTCAGTAAGGCATAAGACCCTCCGCGTGAATTCCTGGGTCTTCTTGACTCTGACCCGTATGCTTCACAGTGATACAGATGCTTATGTCTTCCAAGGAAATGTTCTCCTGGTCTTGTTCCTTATGTGTTGGTTCAGAGCAGATTGATTTTGACCAATAGTCACCATTCAAATTGAGCAGTATGCACAAAAGTTCTTAAGACACTAACACTGACATAGAAACAATTGCATCCTAGTCGGCCAGGTGGAAGGAATGTTACTTACTGGAATGATCTAGTTTTAGAATGTAGCTTAAAAATTTTACATTTTACCAAGGTTTATAATGTTTTCTTTGTGGTAAGAAGGCTGGGTGTCATGCTTCCTGCTCAAAGAAAACCATTATCTTACATTCTTGTTCTAACTCTCTTTTGCCTGTAATCCACTCCTAATCTCTTCTTATTGTGGAGATATATTGTTGGCTTCCTCTGCTCCTTCCCAGAGGCAGAGTAGAACTAACTAGATATCAAGTACATTTCTAACATTTTCAACTGCATAAAGACTTTCCAAAATATGTATTACCTATTGTATAACTATTAAAACTTAAGAAGTAAAGAAATTAAAGACAGAAAACTGTTCTTTAAAAGCTATGGGAAGAAGAAACCGGGTGTGGTGGTACACGCCTGTAATCCTGGAATTTGGGAGGCTGAGACAAGAGGATCACAGATTTGAGTTCAGTCTCAGTAACTCAACGAGAGACCCTGTTTCAAAATAAAAAATAAAAAGGGCTAAGAGTGTAGCTCAGAGGTAGAATGCCCCTGGGTTGAACCCCCAGTTCCACAAAAAACAAAAAACAACAAACCCCGTGGGAAGAGGCTGACCCTGATCTGTAGACTGTAAAGTGAGCCTAATTCCCTAAATATAAACAGTCTTTCAGAATTCTCAATACCCTACTTTCTGGAAGGCTCTGCTCTTATTATGAAATAGGGAATAGTAGTCTCTTCCCATACAAAGCCAGTACTAAGCAGCAACACCCAAAGGAAAGGAATATTTGTAAGAATGCTAGTCTGTTTTTGTGAAAATAATAAAAAACTATAATGCTGTGTGGCAACGTGGACTTTGTTGCATGCATTTGCAGCACAGCTGCCACTGCAGGCAGCCATAGGTACCTCACCCACACGAGTTCAGGAGGCTGATAGCTTTTTTTTTTTAAGTATTTTTTTCATCATTCTAGGAGAGAAATTCCAAAGCAAAGGGTAACCACATTATGTTTTGTTGTGATTTTTGGAATAATTTTGCAGATGTGAAAAAGAGAAGGGCAAGCTGCCCTAGTTCTTTCTGCCTCCTAGATCTCAAAGGCTTTGGGTCTGGCTCCTCGCTTGGGAGCTTGCTTGGGGAAATGGCCAAGAGTTTTCCCAGCCTCAGCTCCTGCAAGCCTTGGCTTCTTCCAGAGGAAGGGTGGCCTGGAGCATCTCTCTAGGGGTGACAGCTGGTGCCAACAATGATGTGTGGACACTTAGGAACAATGAGCAGGCAAGCCGGCCCGGGCAGCCTTCCTGGACCAGGGCACTGCCTGCGTCAGAGAGCCCTGAGCTTACTTTGTGTCCTCGATGGGGGAAAACATCATCAGTCCTCTCTTAAGTTTCATAACATCTTTCCAGGGACCAGTATCTGAATGTTACTCAAACAGAAAAGCAAAAAAAGATTGGAAACTGATAGACAAATGCTCTTCAATAATTGCTTTTCATTCTAATTAGAAGAGTTCCTGAGGTTTCAATATATGCTATGCACATGAAGAAAGGTTGATTTATTTATCAATCTTATTAAACTCCAGTTTTGAAATGTTGCATTGTTGAGAAAAGGGGAACCATGGAAGAGCCCAGGCGAGACACTGCTGCGCTAAACCCAGAATGGAATGATGCAGCTTTGAACACCGGTGTGCAGGGCCTGGTGGACCCCAGAGTTAAAGACATGGCCCGGAGCACCTGTGCCATGATGGACGCAGTCTGAGGTGATGCCTTGGCTCTGACGGGGGTGGCTGGCTGGATGGGCAGAGGCATGGTGGAACCAAGAAGGAGAGGAGGCTGAGGGTGAGGATAGAGTCCATCAGGCATGACATGCCCATGGGACATCTGTGGAGATGTCGAATAGACTCAGAGAAGTGGTGCTGTGCACTCAGCGTGAAGTCAGAGCCCATGACATGGATTCAGCAGTCATTCTGAGAGTGATAGGGCAAGAAGAGGCTCCCTGGAACATCCCCCTGGGCAATACTACTTTCTCCAAGAGCTCTGGATGAGTATTTTATCCTTCAGTTGTAGTTCAATGTTTACACAAAGTGTTAGCATTTTATTATATTGAAATAAAAATAGCAAATGTGAAATGTGAACCATTTTAATATTCTATTTTGGGGGAAGTGAAAGTTGCCAACTTTTTTCATCTATGAGACCAGCTATCTCTCTTCTACCATTAGCATCCTCATTCATTCCTAAGGCTACCCTGATATTTGTGTCTTTCATTTTTTTATTTTTTATTTTATTTATTGATTTATTGATTTTTTGCTTTGGTAGCTCTATTCAAGTGGCTTTCCTGAGTGCCACATATATTACTCCAGAAACACTCAGGTTGATAATTTCGAGCCTTGAGAGTCTGTAGAGCCCTAAAAATCATTCTTTGTGATCGGCTGCCTTTCACTTATTGAGAGCTCTTAATGTTTCTTGTTAAGGATGTGCTAGTAGATAGCAAGTTGACTTTATGAAAGCCAACAACAGAAATGTTTCCCAAGTTGCTTTTGGGCTTAGCCACCTTCAAACATTGTGTATGTGCTTTTTCTTCCTTTCTCTTTTTGTTAGTGCATTTGTGAAAGCTTTTCAGCTGTTTGCAAGCTTTTTTCCCAAAGGACAATGGAGGTTAGACAGTCATACACTCCAAATATAATATAGTTATGGAATTCCTTTAAATATCTGGGTTTAAAGTAGGACAAAGATGGTCTTTTGGGGAGATAATTAACTGAGAGCCAGGAGACCTGTGTTCTTGTGTCAACTTTATCTGTTATGATTTCATGGTCTTGGATTACTGCTTAATGTCTTTGTGCATCAATTTCTGCATCTGGAAAAGGTCTACCTTCATATAGGATTATTCTGAGAACAGACACCCAGCATCTATAGAAATACTTTGAATTTTCAGAAAGCCTGTGAAAGAATAGACAGATGATCTCCAATTTATGATGGGTTGGCTTGAGATTTTTCAACTTTATGATGGTATGAAACTGGACTCAGACAACCTTCTGTTTTTCACTTTTAGTATGATATTCTGTAGATCACACGAGATATTTAATACTTGAGTAAAAAGTAGGCTTTGTGTGAGATGATTTTGGCCAAATGTAGGCTAACGTAAGTGTTTTGAGCACATTTAAGGTAGGCTGGGTTGAACTATGGTGTTTGGTAGGCTACATGTATTAAATACATTTTGGGGCTTAGAAGAAGTTCGGTTTCCAATGGGCTCATCAGGGTGTAACCCCACTGTAAGTCGGGAGCATCCCTACAGCAGTTTAGATGTGGCGGACTGAAGCCATTTATATCCATGTTCTTTGTGAGGATAAAAGGAGATGAATGAAAACACTTATCCTGGTTCTTGGCACATAGAAGGTGCTCAGTAAAGTCACAATTCTTAATGCTTCCCTTCTTCACTACCTTCTCTTTTTATACGTTCTTCCCTAAGCTGCTTTTAGTTTTTCTCAGCTGACTTGTTTAGATTTGGCTCGGAATAATCTTCAGTTTTCAGAAGCAAAACCTTAAGCCGGGCGTGGTGGCGCACGCTTGTAATCCCAGTACTTTGGGAGGCAGAGACCGGAGGATCCGGGTTCGCGGCCAGCCTCAGCTCTCTCTCTCCCTGTCTCTCTCTCTCTCTCTCTCCTTAGTGAGGCCCTCCGCAACTTCGTGAGACCCGGTTTCAAAATAAAGTATAAAAAATAGGGCCGGGGGCATAGCGCAGAGGTAGAATGCCCCTGCATTCAGTCTCCGGTACCACAAAAAAAAAAAAAGAAGCAAAACCTTATTTAATATTCTGGGATGACTGTGTTCCATGATCATACAAAACTAGAAACAGGGTCTTGTCATCAGCTGTAGGAGGCATTTATATTGTGTTACTTTAGAGAGCAAACAGGCTAAGATCTCAGCTGTTACAGGCAAAAAGGAAAGGGAACAACCTGGGACCCTGAGCAGGTTTAGCTCAGGGAGCCCATGGAGTCTGCCGCTCCACTGACTAGAGGGTTGGTAGCTCCGGATTGACTTGAGCCGTTGTCCTGTGAATTGAGTGCTGACATCAGGCATGCGCTTCCTCGTAGGAGGCCTTTGGCTTGTCTGAATTTTTGAGATGTCTGTATTCTCTCTCCCTTGACATTACAGGGTAATTCGTGATTCTAATGGTACTATACATTCTCTTGAGTTTTTAAACAAGAGACATGTTGTTACTAATAAGGAAAGATGTTTGGAGTGTTCTCCAATAAATTAATCATCAAGATGTCCTGGAGGTAGTTTGTTTCTATGGTCTTGAATAACTTTATGCTTCAGAGCAGAATTTAAGCTACAAGACTCAACAGCCAGAGCCCATCTCTACAAACGCCCATCAGAGCCGCAGCGACAGCAGCTTTGTAGTGAACCTGTCCCTGAGGCCCGCCCTCCCTCCCTCCCTGCCCCGGCCCCACGCAACTGCAAACCACACGCAGCCACAGCTGTTTGCCTCGTGGATTGAGCCTCTGTGGCTCAAAATTTGTTTTGTCAAGAAAAGGAAAATTAGATCCTCTACATAAAAACAGGATTTAAAATTCTGTCAGTTTCAAACAAGGAATGAAATGCCTTCTTTGACAGGAATAAATAACAACATAGGGATTTGAGAACTCCCAAGTCCAACCAAGTTGTGGGACACTCCGGTCCCCAGAAGAGTAATTCTCTGCATAGGCAGATGATGAAGAGCTGACTGCCCGGCCTGGAGCAGAGGCCTCAGAGGGGCTGCCAGAGGCCATGGCCTGGCCAGGCCACAGTGTGCCCGAGCTGGGGAGCCCCACACTGCCCTGGAGCAGTCTGCTGATCTTCCCCCTCTCTCCCTCCCTCTCAAGACTCTTCTAGAAGTTGAAAATACCTTCAGCGAAGCCCTGGAGCTCTCAGGCACCCCATTTCCATATTTTCCTGAGATGATTCCGCAGGCCAGTGGGGACCATGTCATGGCACCAACGCCTGCAGAAGGAGGACACAGGGAAGTTGCTGTGCAGACCCGGTCAACAATGTGTGGTGTTCAGATAGAACTTGGTCGGTTATAGGGAAAAGCTGGCCACGTAAGGCAGTGAATGCCAGCATACATCTTCCCATTACAATTTGTGTTTCATTCTTTTATAAACCAATTAAGCCTGCACTGTCAGTTCTTGGGAGTGAGCCATATAAGCAAGCCTGAAAATGTGGCTTATCCATGTCCAAAACTCATGGACAGAGAGGTCAGAACTTCTACTTGCACAAACATTCAGTGCTCCCAGTACTTGGAGGCTGAGACAGGAGGATCACAGGTTCGCAGCCAGCCTCAGCAATTTAGCAAGGCCCTCAGCAACTCAGTGAGACCCTGTTTCAAAAATAAAAATAAAATAGGGCTGGGGGTATAGCTCAGAGGTAGAATGACTCTGGGCTCAATCCCCAGTACACACACACACACACACACACACACACACACACACACACTTCAGACCTTCACGTTTTTATTCAGTGTCAGAGCCTGGTATGTGGCAGGAGCACAATGCCTACCACAGAGTAAATGCTCATTAAGTGACAGCAGTAAGAACAGTTATTATTACTGTTGTTGAATTTTTATCTTTTTTTTTCCTTACCCAGCATTTTCCTGCTATGTCTTAGGAAGAAAGGTATCTCTGGAAACTCTTTTGGCATATACGCCTGAACATGTGGCTTATTCATGTTTTTCTAATGTCCAAATTTCTTGTGTTTATATTGTATTTATCTTTTTTTATCCCCTCTCTGAAAGCATTACTTCCACACAAACATGGACTGCCTGGCTTGTTAATTGTTGAATTCCCTATGTCTAACTCAGTGCCAGGCACAGTGGGGGATATAGATGTGTATATCTGTAATTTTTTGGAAAGGCAATTATAGTCCACTCAAAGATGCATGCTAGGGCTAGAGCAAGCACCCCGGAAAAGTGAGTTTATCTATTGATTCTTCCTTTCATTGTTCATACGTCTTTTGAACACCGACTGAGTTCAGCGTGTCTGCCAGTCACAATTTACAACTCTCCGTGACCTTTTCATCAGGGATACCCTGTAGACTAAATCTGATTTGTTCCAAGCTCTGGGATGCATGGCTCTTATAATCCCTATATTAATTAGAGACATTTAGGAAAGCATTTTACTAACATTTTTTTTTTTTCCGAATCACTGATTCTCCTATTGTTAAAAACGCTCATGAGATGCAATTTTGAAGATTACCTATTTTATGGTAGAGCTCTGGCAGTTGGACCTCCACCTTCTCTCTCTGGAATAGATGGTACTCAGCTTGTTCACAGACTGGCGGGATCATATTGAACTGCCTTGCTACAGAATAGGCTTCCTAGGGAGAAATGAGATTGCAACTGAATTTATACTGATGAGCACTAAGGCCTCACTGTGATTCATTTGCATGTGAAATGTTCATTTCAGTGAGGTCAGTACAAACCCAGGCACGTGCGTAGGATGCCAAGTAATGAGTAAAGTATGACCATCAACTTCACTAAGAGCTATACTAAATATGGGGAACCATTATTATTCTTTGGGAGGATTTGGACCAAGTCAAGTCCAAGGCAAGTTAAAATGTGTATTATGGACCATTATAAAGAAAATGTAGTTCAACCATTTTTAGGCTCCTAAAGCAATCACATTTAGAATAATATACAAAAATGATATGTAATTAGTGTATTATAAACAGAATTGTTATTAATACAGTTTTTTAAATAAGAAAACCAGAATATTCTGTTCATATAGCTCATTAGCTGGGAAATTCACTTTGCCCTCTTGCCACCAAAGAATGTGCTAAAACCCAATTCCCTTGGAGATCTTATCTCTCCCTGTTGTACTCTGAACTGATGAGATCCAGCCTCCAATATCTACCTCATTGATGATGGAATCGATCATATACTTCCAGTGCCATAGTGATTGTGGGAAGAGTTTGCAAAAGATCTTACAATTTACACATGGTATCTGAAAAATAGCAATAAGTTACTGGGCGACCATTTGAAAACAGAAGTAACTTACCATGATCTCCATGGCGCTCCACCTTGAGGTGCCCCAGTACATCGCCATGCCTTGGTTTATCACGTATGTCATGGCTCGAACAATTTCTGTGGAAGCCAAACAGCATTCCGTGAGTTTCTCTACTTTTTAAAGTTATATGGGGTTTTCTCCCCTCCCCAAAGCTTAGAGGTTACTGTGATTACTTGTTTGATTAACATAATTACTTTGACATTGGTGCCAACATAACAGTCTAACGTGCAATATTTATTAGTGGTTTGCAGGTTGACCAGACTTTTGGGTAAACTGACATTCCATTTTCAGTTTGCAGCAACAATATACTAAATGGTATTAAAAGTTCTTCCAGTACTTGTATTGCTTGCTGGTTCTTGGTCTGATAAAAGAATACATGATTAATCTTTTTCTGAACCCAAGTACCTTGCTCACTAAAGTGAGAAGTGAGGGAGAGCATTTGTTTTGACTTTGTAGAATGTAAGGTTGTTGAGGCTGGAAGGCCTGTCGTTCGCTGCCTGTTGGATTGCAGAGCGGGGCCTCACACTGAGTAGCTGTTTAATAGAGATGACTCACTAACAATGTGTTTAGCAGAAAGATAAACATATTAAATGCTGAACAAACAGCTGAAGCCACACAGGCTCTGTAGCTGCAGCAACACGCCCTGTCCTTGACCACTCTGAGCCACATTTTGTTCTAAGACACCCTTGTAACTGATTTTGCCAGGGCCTGCTGGCGGCCCACCCAGTTTGCTCATCAGCCTCTTTCAGCTTGACATCACATTTCCTAAACAGGAAAACAAATCCCCTCCCAGAGGGGTGGAGCCGAGCTGATCCTCTTTGGCACCAGCCAGATGTGATGCAGAACTGGGAGCATGAAGAGCCTCAAGTTCAACTGAGGGAAAATTACAGACGGGGTTGGATTTCTTCCACAAAGCAAGTCAGCTGGACTCCCAGGGTGCCAGGTCGTTTGACATTCTCAAGGGGTCACCGGCCTTGGGCTCCTCTATGTCCCAGTCATACCAGTAGGTTACAATGTCCTTCAGAAGAACTGAACCCTTGTCTCAAAGTAGAGATGGGGTAGATTTATTCTTATTTTTATTTCTCATGAATCAACACTGTCACAATTGATAAGGGACAGGATTTGGAATGAGAAGGCTGGTGTCAGGGTCTCAGTTTCTTTGTTGTTTGGCTGATGACAGCTATTTTAAGTTGCCCTTGGTTTCTTTGTTTGGGATATGGGAATGCTTTTATTCACTGTTGTCTGCCCAACAGAGGTAGAATTTGGTTTATAAGCTAAATATTTTTCTTTCTTGGAGAAAGATTCCTAAATATCAGATTTCACACTGAAACTAAACTATGAAGTTCATTTTCTCTATTAAACAAATGTGATAAAAAAGGTTATAAGAAACTGTTTTTTCTTCTCTCTTGGTATACAGATGGATATGTGCCTATGATAGACCGTTCTGGAAGCTGAAAACCATTATTTGAATCTTTGCCTCAGATTGAAACTCTCCACCCCATGGCACCAGGTCCCCTTCTCTTTGCAACCTGGTTCATTCAGAGCTGAGAGTTCATCTAATCAATAGAGTTTATTAGGTATCTGCTGTTCTGGGTGCTGGAGATGCTGTGGTAAGCCAAACATGTTGGTAAACACAAAAGAGGGTCAGGGAGAATACGCAGGACTCAGGATGCTCCCCTGTCTCTGGCTCTGTAATCAAATAAGAAGGGCGCGGAACACCGTAAGGCGGTGTGAGTCCCTGAAGGCCTTGGCCAAGGCAGTGGAGGTGGCGTTGCAGTGTGACCCTTCCTGCACCTTCACTCACTTTTTCAACACACTTGTAGAAAAAAACCCAGTATTTGCCAGGCATTGTGCCAGTTGCTGGGTTCATCGTGAGAAAAGCAGACACAAAGTTCCCAGACTCAAGGAGTTCAGAGTTGAGTGGGGAAGATGGAGAAGTCCATAAGTAATTACAAAATGGGAAGTGCTGTAAAGAAAACAAAAGGGGGCTCACGCAGGAATGAAAGGGAACACCTTCCTGGCAGTTAGGGCAGTAAGGTCTCACTGAAGAGTTAGGTTTGGGCATAAAAAGGAGCCAGTTATGTGAAGACTACAGGAAGAGCAGTTTAGAAAGATGGACTGGCATGTGCAAAGGTCTTAGGACAGAGCTTAGTGAACTTAAGCAATTGAGAGAGGAAGTCATGTGGCAGGAGCCTAGTACGGAGGACAGAGGTATGAGATAAAGTCAGTAGAAGGCAGCCATGTTATTTGTATGCTATTCAATGTTTAATGGGGTTGTTGATGTTTTTTAGACAAAGGAATGACATATCGTATTAGATACTTAAGCAGAAATGAGCAAAGGGTGAGGATAAGGTTCGCTCTACTGGGAGTGAGGAAAAGGCACTTCACCTTGGGTGATGGAGAACTCCGCCCATAAACCACCTCCTTCACGTCCAGATACGACCTTCAAACATCTAAAAGGAACCAGGTGTCAATGGCCAGATGGGCTTTCCAACTTTGGATTATGAGCAGAGCACTAAGCCCATGTGTTTCATTTTGGTACCAATGGGAAATTTTCCAACATGCTGGAAACAGCGCAGCCTCACGAAGCTGTGGGGTGAACTAGCAAGAAATGCTCTAGATACGTAAGACATGAGGGGGAAGGTTTTCAGATCAACTATAAAACTCACCACACGGAAGACGCCGCTGCCGTTGCTACTCTTGAAATGGACCGCTCCATGACTCGCCCTCTGGAGCATATTCCCTCCCTCTAACATGGCCTCCACTCTTAAAACTGTCCACTCGCTTGACTAAGTAAATCTTTTATGCTCTGCCTGTGCTGTGGAGAATCCATAGTGAAGGGGAGGCCTGGTGGGGGGGGCAGGGAGATCTTCTGGAAGGGGCCACAGTGTTCCAGCAGGAGGTGAGGGGGACTTGGAGTAGGACTATGGTAGTAGAGACAGAGTGTGGTGCGTTAGGGACAGGGAAGAAACAAGGCCACCTCCCAGATGTCTGGCCATTATGAGATGAGGGAGGAACAGGTTTTGAGAGGAGAATCAAGGATCTTCTTTTGACGTGAGAAAAATGGAGATGCCTATGAGATGCTAAAGAGGAGTTGTCTAGTTCATACAGTGGTATACATGGGGTGGTGAGCAGTCCGGGTGGGATGCGGTATATATACTATTTACCAGTCTATGGATTGTACTAAATTCATGGTGGTGAATGAACCTACCTAAGGGAAGTCTATAGAGAGAAAGGAGAAGAGGTGCTTGTTGCTAGCTGGGGGCCAGAGAGAGAGGACAGTGTGCCTCCTGCTGGGAAATCAGGAGCCAGAGGGAGGAACATTTCAGAGCCAAGAACACAGCGTGCTTCCAGAAGGAGCGTGGCCACATGCTTGGATGTAAGCATCCAAGTCAGAAGGATGCAAGTCAGCGTCCGCTGGGTCTGGCCAGATGCAGGGAGGTGGCTGCTGTCTGGGAGAAGAGTGGTTCTTGTGTCAGTGTGGTGGGTTGAGACCAGGCTGGAGGGACGACAGAATGGTGGGTCAGGGAGGCTTCAGAGATAACAGAGTTGCCAGTGAAGAGTAGGGCAGTGGCCGACGGGGCGTTCAGAATCAACAGAGTTTTATTGTAAAGATGGGAGATGTGAGAGTACACCTGTATGCTTTAGGAGTGATGTGGAAAGAGGGAGTCATGATGAGGGGGCCACAAGGAAGGCAAGGAGGGCTCCACAGAATGAGATGGAGGAGGACAAAGTACCCAGGCAGGAGGGCCGCCTCTGTGAAGATGGGCCCAACTCGACATCATGGGAGACATGGGGGCTCCTGATGATGTCTAGCCTTCTTAACTGTGGCCAGGTGAAAGGAGGCGCTGTGAGGGTGAGGTACAGGCCAGGAACCCTCCCCAGGCCTTCCAGCTGCAAGCCCCTTCTTACTGTTCTTTTGGCTTTTGACTCGGCAGAAAGGCTTGGTAGAATAGGAAAGCTCTTGTCCTTGGAGAGGCTGCAGTTGGAAGTTCATATTGCCCCAAGTTAAAATTAAATTTCATTCATATTACATTAGCTTTTTTTTTCTTTTCTTTTTTTCATATCAGAGAAAACTTCCCCAGTTGTTTAGCTAGCTAACAGGAGACGCCCATGCTGATAGCTGAGGTGGCTTTTCTCATGCTTTTAATATATCAGGACACTAGAGGGCGGCATTGTTGAAAGAAAAAAACCAACAGGGCCTAGATACTAGCACTGCATCACGGAAATGCATTTTCTAAAGTATTCCAGACAGAGCATCAATTCTGCGTGTGAAAGAGACGTTAGAAAGATCGTTTGGTGCGCTTCATTCACAGGCCTCTGTGAAAAGACACTCAGACAAACATAGTTAAATCTGCTACCTCAGGACCTAACCTGAACCCCGGCCAGACTCCCCGCTCTAACAGAAGGCTCAGCCCCCGGGGTACTCCGCCCTGCCTGCACCCTAGCAACACCTGTGGTGGGTGTGGGCTTTAAAAACCACCCATGTTCCTGTATGTCACCCTCAGAGGTGCTAGGGAAGGGATACAAGGGAAGGGGAAGGGTAAGAAAGTAGTGAATCCATGGAATTACTGTCATAAACAATGTGTATATGTGAGATTATACCAACATCATTCTCAGTGCTACATGTGGGGGGGAGGCGGGGGGGGAAGCGGGGGGAGGGACACCAAGAGCTGTGTGCATGTATGTTAACACCAAA
>PVJS01029061.1:0-25052 GCA_004027185.1 Glis glis
GGCCACCCTCAGCTCTCTCTCTCTCTCTCTCTCTTTCTCTCTCTCTCTCTCTCTCTCTCCCTGTCTCTCTCTCTCTCTACCTAGTGAGGCCCTCCGCAACTTCGTGAGACCCGGTTTCAAAATAAAGTATAAAAAAATAGGGCTGGGGTGTAGCGTGGAGGTAGAACTCCCCTGGGTTCAATCCCCAGTACCACACACAAAAAAAACCCCACAATTTGTTGTGTAGAAGCCATGAACTATTTTATTTTACTTCGACTTTCAAAATTCCTTGTTTTTAAAAATGAGCATTTGGGTTCACTCAGGAAATGTACGTCAGGAAACTTTTATTATAAGTTTATTAATTGTAATGTATCAGTAACGGCTGTTACCCCCTTTTCAAAGAAATATAATTGATTTTGAAGTTTTCTAGATTGTCACATGCTTTGTGACTAATGCAAGGAAATCAAGTCATGTATTGTATTTGTTCTAGTCATTTCTATTTAAGCTATATATCGTAGCTTAATTTTTATTTGCAATTAATTTATTCAAACTAAGTAAATACTTTTCAAAATAGAAAAAAAATTCTACTGGGGGAAGACAGAAAACTTTCCAGATAGCTGAAGGAAATTACATCAGAAATGATAGAGTAATGGGATGCTGCTGCTTTAGATAGGTGGCTCCAGAAGGTTCTGAGATAAGATGACATTTAAGCAGATGTCTAAACATGAAGCATGGGGAGCCATGTTTATATATGGGAATAATGATTCAAGAAGTAGGGATATGTGCAGAGGTCCCAAGACAAAAGCATGCTTGGGGTGTCCCAAGAGCAGGCCAACAGCTTCTGTAGGAGTGCGGGTGTTTGGGTGTAGTGGGAAATGAGATCAGAGAGAGAGCGCAGGTAAGATCACACAGGCTTTGCAGCCCAAGAGATGGAGCTGGGTTTTTCTAACGGGTGGGAAATCGGTGGAGGGTTTTGAGTGGAGGTACAGCATGATCTGATTTGTATTTCAGAAGGATCTGGCTGAAGAATGCACTGTAAGGAGTCAAGAGTAGAACCATGGAGACCTATTAGAGGCCCATTTCATTACTCTAGGTGTGAGAAGATGGTGCCTGAGTTAGAGGTTTACTATGCAGGTGATGTGAAGTACTGGATTTAGATTTTTTTTTTTTTGATACTGGGGATTGAACTCAGGGGCATTCTACCTCTGACCTACACTCTCAACCCCTTTTATTTTTTGTTTTGAAACAAGGTCTCACTAGGTTGCTGAAAGTCTCACTACTTGCTGAGGCAGTTGTTGAACCTGTGATCCTCCCGTCTCAGCCTCCCAGGTACTGGGATTATAGGTATGCACCACCATGCCCGGCTTTTTTTGTTTTTAAATTAGAAAACACCAATTGCTGTGTGCATGTGTGTTTGTGTCACTTTAAACCTCACTATGATGTATAATTACAATGCACCAATATAAGTATAAAAAAATCAGAAAATCTAATGATATTTATTTATTTTTAATTAGCATGCCAGTGTATCATAATTGTACATGACAGAGTCATAGTGAGACGTTCATATGCACACATACTGGGTCTGTTTCCTGCCCTGTACCTCCCTTTCCTCGTCCTTCCAATTTCCCCGGTCCCTTTCCAGCAGTCTGTTGGTTTCTCTTCTAATTTCCATGAGGTCTCTTTTCTTTCCTTTTTTTTCTCCCTTGCTTCCACATGTGAGAGGAAACCTGTGGCCCTTGATTTTCCATCTGGTTGATCTCACTTAGCATGATGCTCTCCAGTTCCACTGGATTGAGAACTCTTTTGGAGGTAGACCTGCCAGGATTGGCTGAGCACATTGGCTGGGAGATGCACAATTTATAGTTGTTCAGTGAATGGATACACACAGAGGAATATTCTGGGGCAAGCAGGACTTTTCCCTGGCATGATGGGAAATCCTACCACTCATCCACCCCTCCCTTTTTCCTCTCTTTCCATGCCTACCTGCAACTATCTGATGATTTGTTCCATGTACCCTGACTCTGGGAGGGGTGTCCTCAAGACAGAATATGAGTGCCAGGCGTGGTGGCACACACCTAAATCCCAGTACTTGGGAGGCTGAGACAGGAGGAACGCAGGTTCGAGGCCAGCCTCAGCAACTTAGAAAGAACCTGTTTAAAAATTAAAAAAAAAAACAAAGGGTAGGGGTGTAGTTTGAAGGTTGAATGCCCCTGAGTTCAATAATCCCCTGTACAAAAAAATATTGAACATGAGGACACTGCTACAGGAAAAGAATCATAATTCTAATTTAGTAATTTGGGATTCTAGATGATTTGTAATTCTCTTGTCCAGTTTTTCTCATCTGATCATTTCGGTCTGTGCTGATAAAATTGAGCTCCAAATGAAAAATTGAAGCCCAAACAGGCACACGATGGTTCCATGTGGTCCTTTTATACTGTTGGGCCCATTTTGAGCCATTGCTGGGGCTGATTTTTGAGAAGTTTCATTTTAGCAATATAGTCTTCTCATTACTCTTCAAGTTTGTGTTGTATAATTTTTAATAATGGAATTAATATAATTGCCTAAGAGCCCATGTTTGTTTGTTTGTTTTTGCGGTACCGGGGATCGAACCTAGGTGTGTTCTACCTCCGAGCTACACCCCCGGCCCTATTTTTTATCCTTTATTTTGAAACCGGGTCTCACAAAGTTGCATAGGCCCTCACTAAGTAGCTGAGGCTGGCTGCGAACCCGGATCATCTGGTCTCTGCCTCCCAAGTACTGGGATTATAAGCCTGCACCACCACGCCTGGCTTATTTGTTTTTTTGTAGTAGGAATTGAACCCAGGGGTACTTTACCATTGAGTGACATCCCAAGTACTTAGCTCTCACTAAGTTGCTGAGGCTGACTTTGAACTTGTGATTCTCCTGTAGGAACCTAGGTCTTTTTTATTTATTTATTTTTATTGTACTGGGGGTTGAACCCAAGGCCTCACACGTGCTGGAGGAACCTAGTTTTGACTGACAGATTCATAGAGTTCTTCTTAACTTCCAAGTTCCTTTCTTCAATTCCAAGGGCAGCTGGCTCTGATGCACACACACACACACACACACACACACACACACACACAACCCAAAACAGAACACATATTGGTTTATTAACCAGGAAGCTATAGCATCAAAACCAGGACAACACCCTACTGTTTGGTCATGACTGTGTAACAGAAAGCCGCTTTTAGAGAAAGCAAATGACATGGAAGAGGAGCCATGTTCTGGAATGCTCTGCCAATTTAGAAATTAAAGTCAGTGGGAAATGTGGATGGACTTTATGGAGTTTTGCTTCATAATCAACTCAACAGCCACTGGCATTGCATTGGTTGAAGGCTACCTGGATCTAGTAGTCCTATCTTTAGCATTTCTAGCATGTTTGCAATTTCTTGGATACAACATTCTAAAAAGTGTCCATTCTCTACTACCTTTTCCTGTGCCTTCTTTATGCATTTTATAAAAAAAATTAGCGAAACAGATAACTGCTGCAGTGTAAATGCTTTGGACACTCGGGTAACAGCTTATTTTTAAGGCTGGGTTAACAATTTCCATTTTCCAAATGAGCCCCAAATTGACTGAGTGATTCTAAATTAGCTCTTTAGTTTCTACCCTACACCACTGATAATGCTGCTATTAATTTCAATTATTTAGAGGCAACATTAAAACGTGTGAAACAAGAGCAGCGATAAAGACAGAAAGGAATAAATTACTCGCTGCAGGACAGAATGACATTTTGACTGGCACAGAGTTTCTTTTTATTTTTTTCTCTCTCCTGCACTTTGTGCTTTGACATTTCACTTGGCACAAACATTTCACAAATTCTTGACCTAATCGGATGTACTGTTGTTTAGCAATTGCTGACATGACATGCTTTAACCTCAAGCTCTCTGGATTCCAAATGTTACCTTTTCCTGTCAATCAGGATCAGATGACCTCCAAAAAGGAGCCCAAGCAGAAGTCGGTGTACCTAAGAGGTTAAGTGTGTTTGTCCATAATGGAAAAGAAGGAGTAGTTTGAAGAAGGAGTTGGGGGAAGTATGTCATTTAGGACAAGTGTGGGGTGGGGAAAAAAGGCAGAAGACGAATTCTTAGTGAACCCCGATATCTTGAGAGAGACAATAGCCCCAAACATACAATACCTAGGAAGAAACCTAACAAGAAAGAGGCAGGGCACATAACAACAAGAAATAGTAAAATTAGGGATAGGAAAGACTTAAATAACAGACATACACTATTTTCCTAAAAGGGAAGAATGGATTCAATAAAAATATCACTTCTTCTCAAATTCCTTTATAGGTATAACTTGACTGTCTCCAGGTCTTACTGCCTATTGATATGGAAGAGGTGACATTCATATTAATATCTATGCTTGGCTAGTTCACTAGGTCTATTGACCTTTCTTGCTTCCCAAGTCTTTATTCAGAAACAAGCCAACTCGCCTTCCTCTGCTTTCAGTTGCAAGTAATAAAACAACTCCACCAATAGTGTTTAAATAAAGACAAGCCGGGTGTGGTGGCGCACACTTGTAATCCCAGTACTTGGGAGGCTGAGACAGGAGGATCCAGGTTCATGGCCAGCCTCAGCTACTTAGTGAGACCCTGTTTCAAAATAAAGAATAAAAAAAATAGGGATGGGAGTGTAGCTCGGAGGTAGAATGCCCCTGGGTTCAATCTCCAGTACTGCCAAAAAAAAAAAAAACCAACCAAAAAACATAAGAAAGACATCTGACTGTCTCTCATCAGTGGTCCAGAGGTAGACAGTTCCAGGCATGAGACATCGGCTCATGCAACAAAATAATCAAGGACCAGGCTCTTTCTGTTTCCATCTGCCAACCTGCAAAACCTACCTTTTGTCCTAAGACTACTCCTTGTGGATGCAAGTCTCAAGAACCAAAGCTCCACTGGGCACAGTGGCACACGCCTGTAAACCCAGTACTTGGAAGGCAGAGATAGGAGGATGGCAGATTTGAGGCCAGCCTCTGCAATTTAGCAAGACTCTGTTTGAAAATCAAAAATAAAAAGGGCTGGGGATGTAGCTTGGAGGTAGAGTGTCCCTGGGTTCAAGCCCCAGTACAAAACAACAACAATAATAATAGTAATAATAATACGAATAGTGATAAATAAGAATAAATTAAAAAAGAACCAAAGCTCCAAGCATAATATCCACATATTACTATGTTCAAGGCAGGGAACTGAGGCAGGGACAAAGGGGCTTTTTTCTTACAAGGTTGTGTCTTTTTTTTTTGCAGTACTGGGGATTGAACCCAGGGACATTCTACCTCCGAGATACACCCCCAGCCCTATTTTTTATTCTTTATTTGGAAACAGGGTCTCACTAAGTTGCAGAGGCCTCACTAAGTAGCTGAGGCTGGCCGCGAACCTGGATCCTCTGGTCTCGGCCTCCCAAGTACTGGGATTACAAGCGTGCGCCACCACACCTGGCTAAGGTTGTGTCTTGATATCAGGCAAGATGCACGTTTTTAGAATGCTCCTTTCCCTGGCAGACTTCCTTTTACATCCCACTGGCCAAAGCTGGGTCATGTTGCCCTCCTTCTAGACCAATCACAGGCCAATGGGGCCTGCAGTTGCGGCCATGGGCTTTGACCAAACACGACTCACCCATGAGTGCTGGGAACCTGGCTGTCAGAACAAAACTGTGGTTGTGTTTGCTATAAAGAAAGGGACCCGGCTATTGGGTAGGCAACCAACAGCATTTGCCCAAAGATGCAACACTACCAGGCAGTGGAGAGAGGCCCTCTGCAAGACCACTGATGGTCTGGGTGTTCTAGACTCTTCGATCTGCAAGGCACAGACATTCTCCCTAGTGGCTGTTTCAAGTCCTCAGAGCCTCAAAGATGCTTGCTTACCTGCGGCCAAGAGGGGCAGAGAGGCCTTCTCAGCAGAGTGCTGCGTTGCCTGCATCCCACAGCGACACACTTGTGACCAGTCTTGCAAAGATGCTCACAGAATGCGCGCCCGCCTCTGACTCCTCTTCCTTGGAGACTTTGTGGCAGACGGTGCAGGTGAGATCGCTCAACATCCATTCTCATCTCCCTTCTCCACCTGCATCCTAGAGGCTGGAAGCCCAGCATCATCTTGCAGCTGCCCTTATAGGGAAGGAAAGCCACGCAAATGACCATATGGACCAAGGGTAGGTAAGCAGAAAATCGCTAAGGGCTTCTGGAAAAATCTTTTGCTTTCCCGATGAAGGCCTCAACATCCCCTTGGATCACTTTGCCCCTTAAGTTTAACGTGATCCTAGTCAAATTTAGTGGGATTTTTAGGGGGGATGACGGTAAAATTATTCTAAAGTTTATCTTTTTTTTTTTTGCGGTACCGGGGATTGAACCCAGGGGCGTTCTACCTCCAAGCTACACCCCCAGCCCTGTTTTTTATTCTTTATTTTGAAACAGGGTCTCACTAAGTTGCAGAGGGCCTCACTAAGTAGCTGAGGCTGGCTGCGAACCCAGATCCTCTGGTCTCAGCCTCCCAAGTACTGGGATTACAAGAGTGCGCCACCATGCCCAGCTCTAAAGTTTATCTTAAAGAATAGATAAATGACCCAATACTTGGGAGACTGAGACAGGAGGATTGCAGGTTCAAAGCCAGCTTCAGCAACTTAGCGAGGCCCTTGAGAATTTAGCAAGACACTGTTTCAAAATAAAAAATAATAAAATAGGACTGGGGGTGTAGCTTGGAGGTAGAATGCCCATGGGTTCAATCCCCAGTAATTAACACACACACACACACACACACACACACACACACACACACACACACACACACACACACACACACACACACACGATAAATGAGAATGGCTAGAATATACGTCTTATTAGGGCAGGGATTACAAGAAAAAGTCATTTCCCTTTTATTTCTTCCAATGTTTTTATGCTTTGACAAGTCTTCCTCATTCTAAAATCTATCATGTATTTATCCTTTTTTTTCCCTAGTTTTTCTCTTTTTTTTTGTTACTGGAGATTCAACCCAGGGGCATTCTACCTTCGAGCTACACCTTTTTATTTTTTATTTTTGGAAACAGGATCTTGCTAAGTTGCTGCAGCTGGCCTTGAACCTGTGATTCTCCTATCTCAGCCTCCTAAGTACTGGAATTACAAGTGTGCACCACTGCGCCTGGCTTAGTTTCACTTTTCATATTGAAAAAATCCTATGTATAAAAAAAAATCACCATCAGCAAATGCAAGAGGTAAGCAACAACCCAGGAAAGTGTTCCTGTTTCAGCATGGTGGCAGAGAAGCATGATGTTGGGGGCAGGGGTGAGAACCAGTGTTATGAGAGCATGGGGTCTCCTTTACATCACAGGCCAGAGATATGTTATGATTCCTCTATGCTATCATTATTATTCTCGTTTTTTTTTTTTTTTACCAATGAGGAAATTCAGAAGGCAATTTGTCCAAGATTTAGTGGGATGAACTGAAATCTAAATCCAGGTGTTTTTGATGATAAAAAGCCAAAGTCTGTGCTTTTTCTACTATACCCTGCTACTGACAAAAACCTAAGAAAGAGTAGCTTTTCAACTGAGTTAGAAATAATCAGCTGGGCGTGGTGGCACATGCCTGTAATCCCAGTACTTGGGAGGCTGAGACAGGAAGATCACAGGTTCGAAGCCAGTCTCAGCAATTTAGTGAGGCCCTCTGCAACTTAGCAAGACCCTGTTTTAAAATAAAAAATAGAAGCCAGGCGTGGTGGTGCACACTTGTTATCCCAGTACTTGGGAGGCTGAGACCGGAGGATCCAGGTTCACAGCCAGCTTTAGCTACTTAGTGAAGCCCTCCGCAACTTTGTGAGACCCTGTTTCAAAATAAAGACTAAAAAAATAGGGCTGGGGGTGTAGCTCGGAGGTAGAATGCCCCTGGGTTCAATCCCTAGTACTGCAAAAAAAAAAAAAAATAGAACTGGGGGTGTAGTTCAAAGATAGAGCAGCCCTGGGTTTAATCCCCAGTACTGCAAAAAAAAAAAAATAGAGCTAGGGGTGTAGTTCAAAGATAGAACACCCCTGGGTTCAGTTCCCAGTACCAAAAAAAAAAAAGAAAAAAGAAAAAGAAAAGAAAGGAAGTTGTTATTTACAATAAATAGTCCAAATTGGGTCTGGGATCATTGGGAATGAGCAGTTTGGAAAGATGGGCCCTCAACCCATGTTGCCTGGGACCTGGACTGAATTTTTGGTCACGCATAGCCAAGGCAGTGTGTGACGAAAGTGCACAGAACTTTTATATATCATGTCCTTCTGATCCCCTTCCATCACTAACTGCACATCGAAATGGAAATGGAATCCTACAGTAATCCCAACACAGCCTTCATCAGATTGCAATTTTCTCTCCTCTAAAGGTATTGCAGTGTTCTGATTCTTGCCAGACTGTACTCCCAGACGCCAATGGTACAGTCCCCAGAACTACATTTAAAGATGTAGAGATAGCAGGGAAATTTGTTTGTTGGCAACAAGCACCCAATAAGCACAAATTTTATTCTAGTTGAATCTACTTATTTTTAATTTTTATTTATTTATTTATTTTTGCGGTACTGGGAATTGAACCCAGGGGCATTCTACCTCCAAGCTATGCCCTCAGCCCTATTTTTTATTCTTTATTTGGAAACAGGGTCTCATTAAGTTGCGGAGGGCCTCACTAAGTAGCTGAGGCTGGCCGTGAACCCGGATCCTCTGGTCTCAGCCTCCTAAGTACTGCGATTACAAGCGTGCACCACCATGCCCGGTTTAGTTGAATCTACTTAAACTCCACAGATTAAATACTCCATTCTGGGCCGGGTGTGGTGGCGCATGCTTGTAATCCCAGTACTTTGGGAGGCGGAGACCGGAGGATCCGGGTTCGCGGCCAGCCTCAGCTCTTTCTCTCTCTCTCTCTCTCTCTCTCTCTCTCTCTCTCTTTCTATCTCTACCTAGTGAGGCCCTCCACAACTTCATGAGACCCGGTTTCAAAATAAAGTATAAAAAAAAATAGGGCCGGGGGTGTAGCACGGAGGTAGAATGCCCCTGGGTTCAATCCCTGGTACCGCAAAAAAAAAAAACCAAAAAATACTCCATTCTATTTTTCCTGACTTAACATAGCAAACAATTGCACTACTGCACCCACAGCTAGCAAAAAAATGGTATTTTTTTAATAGGTGTGTTGTATTTCAGCAGGAGTGGCCACTATGTATTGACAAAGATAAAACATAATTAGATAAAAACAATTATGCTTGCCACAGATAATTTCTTTCTTTTTTTTTTTGCGGTACTGGGGATTGAACCCAGGGGTGTTCTACCTCCACGCTACACCCCCGGCCCTATTTTTTTTTTATATTTTATTTTGAAACCGGGTCTCACGAAGTTGCGGAGGGCCTCACTGAGTAGAGAGAGAGACAGGGAGAGAGAGAGAGAGAGAGAGAGAGAGAGAGAGAGAGAGCTGAGGCTGGCCGCGAACCCGGATCCTCCGGTCTCTGCCTCCCAAAGTACTGGGATTACAAGCGTGCGCCACCACGCCCGGCGCCACAGATTATTTCTATCAGTCCTATTCCTAGGGACGAACAATGAAATCCAGGATGGAATCGCTCTGTTTAAAACTAATGCTGCTCAATTTACGGCCAGCTTTTCAAAATCTTAACTTCAATTGCGCACTTACTCAACACAATTATAGCTGTAAATAATTCACATTGAACTTGAACATGAAAAATTCAGTTTATGAAAGGTTACCAAATGCAGTAAAATCTGGTAAAGTTCTATTGGTAAGTACAGATCAGATGTCATATGGAAATAGGCTTACATTGTTTGCAAAGGAATTCTTAATACAAGTAATATGATAATAAAGCAGCAGTTTATCAAACTGATCAATAGAACTAAAGATTATCACAATCATTTTTTCTTAAGTAAAAATGACAGATATGAGAATTTATATTATTTAACTTCTTTAGTAATGACCAAGAACACTTGATTAAAAATGGCCACAGTCTTTTCCTAGTTTTGTTTATTTGCTTATTATTTTACAGCCACTCTGAGCTATTGCTTGGATGTTTGTAGAGCTGTAATTTTGTTAGAAGCCTTGAAATTAATTTAGAAACAATTTGATAGTCAATTTTTCAACAAACAATTAAAGAAAGAAGCCAACAAAACTAATCATAATGCATTGGTATGAACATACTTAAAGAGTGTGTGGGGGTGGAAAAGACATATTCTCGCCGCAGATGGTTCTTAAATATTTATGATACCGTATTTATAAATGAGACTTATGGCAGTCCTGGTACAAAGTAGGTGCATAGAAAACGTTTATTGAATAAATGATTAATACACGTTGCCAAACACAGATAAGTGTATATCGCCACATCATAGACACACTCTCCAAAAATTAATGAATTTTAAACAGTTAAAAAAAAGTCTATTCAAATGACGTGTGGCATATTTGCTGGGGGGGGCAGGGTGCAAAGTCCCTTTGATAAATGCTACCTCGTATCTGTTTTGTTTGTGGCACAGCATGGCAATTTTAACTACCTTTCCCCGATCCTCTTCAATTTCTGCACCTGCGAACTTAAACTCAAATATTATTAGAAAGGTTCCATCCTTCCCCTAGGGAAGCCACATTTTCCACTTCTTATTTTAGAAAGGATCTCTGTTGGATTAGTTGCACTTGTTCAATTTTATTTGGCTTTTCAAAACTTCTTATAAAAAAAATTCTTTCCTTATGAGCCCCCAGGCCTGAAAGAACACTATATACCAAATTTTGCTTTCACTGTTCAGTTGATTTTACTGCTTCTTGACAGTTTTACTGGGTCATCACATTTTGGTTTGCTACATTCATTTGAAGTCTCTTCCAAATCTATATAATTTTGTTTCATGCCTCACTCCAAGTGTTTAATAAATATCCAATTGCTTGCTTATGTTATTAGAGGTAAAAAGGCCTTCTTTTACTAGCTAAGTAAGAACAAAGTGTCCTTCCTTCTTTCTTTCCTTCCTTCTTTCCTTTCTTCCTTCCTTCCTTCCTTCCTTCCTTCCTTCCTTCCTTCCTTCCTTCCTTCCTTCTTTCCTTTTCTTCCCTCCTTCCTTCCTTTCCTTCCGCCCTCTCTCCTTCCTTCCTTCCTTCCTTCCTTCCTTCCTTCCTTCCTTCTTCCCTCCTTTCCTTCCTCCCTCTTTCCTTCCTTCCTTCCTTCCTTCCTTCCTTCCTTCCTTCCTTCCTTCCTCCTTTCTGTGATAGTGGAATTGGACCCAGAGGCATGATACCGCCAAGCTATACCCCCAACCCTATTTTTTTTGAAACGGAATCTCATTAAGTTGTTGAGGGCCTCTCTAAGTTGCTGAGGCTGGCCTCGAACCTGCAGTCCTCCTGTCTCAGCCTCCCAAGTACTGGGATTACAGGCGTGCGCCACGATGCCTGGCAAGTGTTCTTATTTGAGGGCCGGGAAGGCACAATTCCTGCAGGGGATGTTCTCAGAATGACCAGGGCTCCCTGAGCAAAGCATGTGGCTGGGGTGGGGGCGGGTGCCAGGATCAGGGTTTGGAGTCTGGAGGAGTCCCCATGCACAGCATACACCAATGGGTTGAGTAGAATGTACTCAAGACTTTGTGTGTTGGGGTGGTCACTGGAGGGATCGCACAATAGACTACTTGGCTTTTACCTCTCTTTCCAGTGAGAATTCCTAGGAATCCCACCGAAGGTGCAACGTACGACAGACTCAGTACTTAGGTTCTGGCTGGAGCCATTTATTGCTTACAATCCAACCCTAACTAAGGGCCATCAGGGATTCTCGCCCGTCCTTCCAGCAGTCCATCCGGTTGGGGTCCTCAGGCTTGTACGCGGTGGGGGTGCAGAGTTCTGTTCACACGATGGGAGGCCACGCGGACCGGCATGGGGTCCCTGTGAGTTGGAGAGTGCCTGTGGTCTGAGCTTCAGCTGGGGTTTTTATACCCTTCTTGAGCCTGGGTTCTTCTACGCCCCTCTGATAAGGTGTGCTCAGTCCAGTCACACCCTTTCTGCATATTGTGTAGTGACATCTTCTTGTGGTTGGTTGGGTGAGATAGCCCTTGGGCCATATTCTAACTATCTAAGTTAAATATAAATCATCAAATAAGCATAGCCATTTTCTTATATGTATTTCATAAATAATTAATAGCCATCAATTAGTAATCAATCAATATTTGTCAATCACTATTCGTAACAACCTCGCAGCTTCTCTCCAGCCCTTTTCTTTTCTCCTGCGAGGACAGCTAAGTTAGTGCCAGGCAACGCTAGTGTGATTCTGCACTACCCAGTCCATGCACCAAATTGTCTACCCCGTGCACGTTTCCCCACGGCCCCTTCCCAACAGACCCGCTTATATGTAGGCATCCATCCCTCCTCTGCCTCTCACCCTCAGTCTGTTCCTTCAGGGAAGCTAACTCTCCCTCTGGTCCAGGGCTGGGCCTGATCCGTCCAGTGGGATGCCCATTCCCTTTGTCCAGGATTGGGTCACGAACGGGCATGAGACCCGATCTCAACCAATAAGGCCTGAGAAGAGGTTTGCTGGGACTTCTGAGGGAGGGACTTTAATGTCTAGGAGAGCTCCTGGCAGCAGCGCAGGCTTTCTTCTCCTACAACTATTGCTACATACAGTCGTGAAGCCAGACCAGCTGCAACCATCCTCCTCCAGCCTGAGGAGGAAGCCCGAGAGCTGAGGACAGCATTGCTTGGGGGCAGAGGAGGTAACTGCACCCTAACTAATGTAAATAGGAATAGGGATGAATCCAGATGCAAGCTTTACCACACCCCTTCACCCCTGCTTTCTATAGCACTGGGGAATCAAACCCGGGTGTTGCCTCTGCTAGGCAAGTGCTCTGCCACTGAGCTACACCTCTGGCCCTTTTTATTTTATTTTGAGGTAGGGTCTTGCTAAGTTTTCTAGGTGGGCCTCGAACTTGCAATCCTCCTGCCTCAGCTTTCCAAATAGCTGAGATTATAGGTGTGCACCACTGTGCCTGGACACATCCCTATTTTTCTTTTCTTGAGGTACCGGGGACTACACCCCGGCCCCATTTTTTTTATCCTTTATTTTGAAACCGGGTCTCACGAAGTTGCAGAGGGCCTCACTAAGTAGCTGAGGCTGGCCGCGAACCCGGATCCTCCGGTCTCCGCCTCCCAAGTATTGGGATTACAAGCGAGCGCCACCACGCCCAGCCCTATTTTTTTTTTTTATTGGTGCATTGTGATCACACATTGTGATGCAGTTCAGGGTGATAGAGGTATACATGCACATAACACTTGTTGAGCCTCCCCCAGTTCCCTCCCCACCTTCCCGTGCTCAGCACAGTGATTGGTTTTGATGAGTTTGTGTGTGTCCATCATGTCCACTGAGGTGTTTCCCTCTTCAAGTCTTCCTCCCCTCTCCCATCTCCCTCAGTTAGGTCCCCTCCCTCACTCCACTAAGGTTTCTCCTCCTTTGTCTGGAGTCCCTCTTATTTTTTAAAATTTAGTTTTGTGGCACTGGGGCTTGAACCCAGGGGCATTCTACCTCTGAACTACACCCCCAGTCCTGTTTTATTTTTTTATTTTGAAACAGGGTCTTGCTAAGTTGCTGAGGCTGTCCTCGAATTTTCAATCCTCCTGTCTCAATCTCCCAAGTACTGGAATCACAGGCATGAGCCACCACGCCTGGCTGCATCCCTACTTTTTAATCCCCACTTCAGGAAGGCGGTGTTTGTCCTCTCCTGACCTCCCTTCCCTCCATGAAGAGGGCCTTAGAAAAATGCGGTAACTTATATACACAATATAAAGTTTACCACCTAAACCATGGTAAGTGTACAATTTGGTGCCATTCATATTGTGTGGCAATCATCACCACTATCCATCTCTATAGCTTCTTATCATTCCAATCTGAAGCTCTGTGCCCATTAAACATGGAGAGGGACATTTCACTGGGCCGGAGTCCAGGGTGTAGACAGAGCCCGCTTCCCAGAGAAAGCAGTCTTGCTGTGTTTGGATGTCCTACACACAGGGCTCGCTTCCTCTCGGGCTTTTTCTTTCACCCACATAGCAGGAAGGATGAGCTGTGCTAGCACCTGCCTTCATGCAGGAGACCCGATGTCTTGACTCCTCTACTTTTCTTTTCAGAAAGTACTGGAAGGGGGCTAGTGGTCTGTTTGACAGAAGAGTCATTCATTGTTTACCTGAAATTCAAATTTAACTGAGCATCCTCTATTTTTATTGGCAAAATCTGGCATCACTATGTAAGGAGAATGCAGCCCATTGAACTTGGGGGCTTGAAAGACTGCTGACAGCAGCAGAGGATGCTTGTGCATGGGAAGGAGGACGGGGCAAGAAATCAGCCACCAGGAGGCTGAGACAGGAGGATTGCAGGTTCGAGGACAGTCTCAGCAATTTAGTGAGACTCTCAACAACCTAAGAGACCCCATTTACATCTGTGTCCATGATGAGATAATCCCATGCGAGTAACTTAAACTTCATTGGGATTCCAAGTGGGTTGGCTAACAAAGGTGGGACATTGTTTTCAGAAGGTCAAAAATGAGCTGGGCGTGGTGGTGCACACTTGTAATCTCAGTACTTGGGAGGTTGAGACAGGAGGATTGCAGGTCTGCAGCCAGTCTCAGCTACTTAGTGAGGGCCTCTGCAACTTAGTGAGACCCTGTTTCAAAATAAAGAATAAAAATAAATAGGGCTGGGGGTGTAGCTCAGAGAATGCCCCTGGGTTCAACCCCCAGTACCACACACACACACACACACACACACACACACACACACAAAGAAGGTTGAAAATAAAATACCCAGTACTTGGGAGGCTGAGACAGGAGGATCGCAGGTTGGAAGCCAGCCCTCAGCAACTTAGGGACAGATTGTTTCAAAATAAAAAAAATTAAAAAAGGGCTGGGGGTATAGCTTGGAGGTAGAATGCCCCTGGGTTCAATCCTCAGTAAAACACACACACACACACACACACACACACACACACACACACACACACACGGTTACCTGGGCAGAGAAAGGCACCAAGAAAGAATGATAGCAGGCCCAACTTGACCTCCTGTTTCCTTGAATGACGAGATGGAACACAAGCCGTTACTCACACGCACCCTACCTGAACTGAGACAGTGGGAGGGAGAGGAGAACGTAGAGAGAATCCTGAACCAGATGAATATTGACCCAAAAGGACCCAAGAGAAGAAGCCTGAAAGACCGTTCCTCTGCGTTGACGAGATGAAGGAGAAATGAGAACTTCAGAACCCAGTTCAGCTCTCATGTAAGTAAGCCACATTTTTTTTTTGTTCACACCTGAGTCTGTGAGTGAAAATGTGTACATGCTACGGACAAGAAATGGGATGGATGAGATTGTCTCCAAGCTCCCTTCTACATCAACACTTCTGGGGGTACAGAGATGAGACTTGAGACCCCCAGGGAAAGCAGGACATGGGTGGAGGGTGAGAGCTTTTCTTTTTCTTTTTCAGTGGTACCAGGGATTGAACCCCGGGCCACTCTACCTTTGAGCTACACCCCCAGCCCTATTTTTTATTCTTTATTTTGAAACAGGGTCTCACTAAGCTGCGGAGGGCCTCACTAAGTAGCTGAGGCTGGCCTCGAACCTGTGATCCTTCTGCCTCAGCCTCCTAAGTACTGGGATTACAAGCGTGCACCACCACGCCTGGCTGAGAGCTTTTCACAATCTCTTCTGAGTGCCTGGCTCTGGAGACCTAGCCAATGGGCATGGGTGAAAAGAAAATTACCATTGCCAGGGTAAGGTGTCTCTGGGCTTTTGTTTTTGCTTCAAACACTCAAAGCTGAGAACTTGCTAGCGTTAATTATTATTA
Organism: Glis glis; assembly: GCA_004027185.1. Classification (NCBI taxonomy): domain Eukaryota; kingdom Metazoa; phylum Chordata; class Mammalia; order Rodentia; family Gliridae; genus Glis; species Glis glis. The sequence continues at coordinate 15,803 of PVJS01029061.1, forward strand.
GTGTGAGAGGCAGCTGACTAAGCTGTTTTAAGAGCTATTCTCTTAGGAGAGCTAAGAACGGGCTTTCTAGGGAAGCAAGTGGTGAACCAGCACTTTTTTGCAGGCAAGAGCCACAAAGGACTGTAGACCCAGGAGGCCTGAAGCTCCACCATGTTTAGCCTCCCACCTCGACGAGCCCTGCATGCTGCAGGCACTACGGGTTCTCCCTGCATGTAGGGAGGTAAAAGGCTCAAAGAAGACGGCCCAACACTGTCGATGAGGAAGGGTGCATGGAAGGGCTGACAAACATGCCAGGCAAGAAGCCAAAAAGAAAACCTATCTGAGAAAGGAGGGGGGCAAAGAGCAGTTCCAAGAGTCCAGAGAGGAAAACTGACCCGGAGGGGCTGGCAGAGGGAAGACAGCTTTCCCCGGGGGTCCAGAAGGGCAGCTTTGTGCGCCAGCCCGCAGCACCCACTGTCAATAGTCCAGGAGTTGGCCGGGCGTGGTGGCGCACGCTTGTAATCCAAGTACTTGGGAGGCTGAGACCCGAGGATCCAGGTTCGCGGCCAGCCTCAGCTACTTAGTGAGGCCTCTGCAACTTAGTGAAACCCTGTTTCAAAAGAAAGAATTAAAAAATAGGGCTGGGGGTGTAGCCTGGAGGTAGAATGCCCCTGGGTTCAATCCCCAGTACCACCAAAAGAAAAAAAAAAGTCCAGGAGTGAGGCAGCCCCTGCTGGTACTGGCAGAACAGCAAGGCTGTTCCCGCCCAGGGAGAAAGCGATGAGTCACTGCGGCTGGTGGCCAACTCCCTCCGGGGGAACCCAGCGGCCTGGTACAGAGAGCAGGGCACGGTGTCCTCTTGCCGGAGCACGCAGACAGCAGGATGTGGCCCACGCCCGCCAGGATATATCAGCGCTCTGCATCAATACTCGCCCTAGAGATTTACATAGGAAGGAGTCAGAGCTAGAGGCTGAAGAACCCTGCAGAGTATCTTTATTGGCTTCCGAGACCCTTCTAGAAACATGGAAGGTGGAGAGTCGAGGCGGGCAGAGGCCAGAAACACGCTGTGCTCCGTGTGAAAGGCCGCCTCTCGCGAACAATCGTGGGGACTGAAAATGGAAGGATTGGTTACACCTCGTGTCAACCAGCCGACTTTGGTTTTCCACATTGTGGCTTTTGATACCAGTGCTGCTGGCAGAGATGACCGAGTGCTTTGCACGAAATCTGGGAAGACCTGTTCGACAGGAAACACCTACCTATTTGAGCGATTCCACCCCAAATGTGGAGGGGTGGGGAGAGATTGGGCTGAGAAAAACAACGAAGTCAGGGCTAAAGAGGCCAACCGCCGTGGCACAGGAGAATGAAAACAGGAATTTTCGGCAGGAAAATTCCAGGAACTGGGTTAGAAAGGGGATGCCCGGGCTCTGAGATCTGTACAACACGGTGTAGAATCTGGGGGACATATGAAATGTATCGGGCGTGTTTTACACAGTGAGGTACACATGTCTCCTGGGGTGTGTTGGCAACCAGTGACTGGCCCAGGCCTGTCGAGCTGTGTGGATTGTCAGGAAGGCTCAGAGCGAGCCAAAGCTTGTGGGGGGAAAACAGGCTACAGACAAGGACAAAGTGTGTGTGTGTGTGTGTGTGTGTGTGTGTGTGTGTGTGTGTGTGTGACTGGAGATTGAACTCAGGAACTCACTACCGCTGAACTACACCCAGCCCTTTTTATTTTGAAACAGGGCCTCATTAAATTACCATGCATTGGCCTCGAACTTGCCATCCTCCTGTCTCAGCCTCCCAAGTACTGGGATTACAGGTGTGCACCACCATGCCTGATTAGGAACAGGTTATTATTATTTTTGTACTAGGGATTGAACCCAGGGGCATTCTACATCTGAGCTATACCCCCAGCCCTTTTTATTTATTTATATATTATTTATTTTTGTGGTACTGGGGATTGAACCCAGGGGCATTCTAGCACTGAGCTACGCCCCTAGCCTTTTTTAGTTTTTGTTTTGAAACAGGGTCTTGCTAGGTTGCTGAGAGTCTTGCTAAATTGCTGAAGCTGGCCTTGAACCTGTGATCCTCCTGTCTCAGCCTCCCAAGTACTGGGATTACAGGTGTACATCACCATGCCCGACTAGGAACAGGTTATTACTATTATTATTATTTTTGTATTAGGGATTGAACCCAGGAGCATTATGCATCTGAGCTACACCCCTAGACCTATTTTATTTTTTATTCTGGAACAGGGTCTCATTAAGTTGCAGAAGGCCTAGATAAGTTGCTGAGGCTGGCCACGAACCTGCAATCCTCCTGTCTCAGCCTCCCAAGTACTGGGATTACAGGCATGCATCACTGCGCCCAGCTAGGAAAAGATTTTTTAAAACCTGTATTTGAAGCCGGGCATGGTGGTGCGCACTTGTAATCCCAGTACTTGGGAGGCTGAGACCGGAGGATCCAGGTTCGCGGCCAGCCTCAGCTACTTAGTGAGGCCTCCGCAACTTAGTGAGACCCTGTTTCAAAATAAAGAATAAAAAATAGAGCTGGGGGGTGTATCTTGGAGGTAGAATGCCTCTGAGTTCAATCCCCAGTACCGCCAAAACAAACAAACAAACAAACAAACAAACAAACATCCCTATATTTGGAATAAGAAGAACACGGAAGGTGTAGATCTGCAGTTTGGGAAATCCAGTGCAATATTTGCAAATGATAAACACTGTCCTCATGTTGCTTCTGTCTCTCCCAACAAGAGAATGCTTTTCAAAGTCCATGGAGCCCGACAAATCCACAGAGATAGAGAGATAGGGGAAGTGATCCAGGCTTTAAATATCTACCTTTCAAGGATGTGCTTGCTGAGAAATGGTTGTTCACTAACTTGGTGCAAAAAAAATGAAGAATGATGAGGAGATAGAAGAGGCCTTTACACAGAGGGATGTGCGGACTTATTTTAGAAAGACCCCTCTTAGGTGGACTGTTCTCTCTCAGCCCTCTGGGGAGTATTTACTGAGCATCATGGGTGGCCTTGCCCACCCACCTGCCGAACTTCTTAATGCCAGGTTGCAGAGCAGGGCCCAGCAGGGTGGAGCTTACAGATCAAGGTCAACAGCCTGACCGATTGCCCATTCTCAAAGGCAGGCGGTAGGTGACTGGAGCAGACGCAGTGGTAGTGGAAGGGCAGCAGGAGGTCCTCTGGTCCTGGGGGAAGGGGTGGACGCGGCCATGTCATTCTCTGCTAATCTGACACCTGTTCCCCGCAGGTGATTTAACCACTAGTCCCTTAAAATAGTAGCTTGTTCCCTAGGGACTCTGGGATGCTAGTTTAAAAAAAGGCTCTTCATTGGTTTCTTTTAAAGAGCAACAGACCTAGTTGGAGCATGAAATTTGGGAAAATATTTTGGAAAGCAGAAAGAATTAAAAACAAATCAACTTTGACCTCATTTCCTAGAAACAGCTTGTTAACATTTTCTTTTATAATGTTTAGTATAAACTTGGCATAGAATGTTTACTTTAGATTTGGAATACAGAAAAATGCCTAGTGGATAAAATAAAAACTGCTTGTAATTCCACTGCTGCTGACAGGTGGACGTTTTTCCTTCTAGTCTTATTTCTCTGCATGCACACGTATACCTACGTACATATACATTTTTAATAAAATGCAAGTCATATTGTATATGCAGTTTTATGACTTCCCCCTTTTCAATGAAGATTGAACCCAGGAGAACTCTACCACTGAGCTACACCCCAACCCTGTTTATTTTTTTATTTTATTATTTTATTTTAATTTTTGAGACAGGGTCATGCTAAGTTGCCCAAACTGGCCTCAAACTTGTGATCCTCTTTTCTCAGCCTCCTGAATAGCTGGGAGTATAGGCATGTGCCACTGTGCCTGGCTATCATTTTTTTTTTTTTTGTGGCACTTGGAACGAAATCCAGGGAAATTCTACCTCTGAGATACACCCCTAGCCCTATTCTATTTTTTTTTTTTGCAGTACTGGGGATTGAGCCCAGGGGCATTCTACCCCCGAGCTACACCCCCAGCCCTATTTTTTATTCTTTATTTGGAAACAGTGTCTCACTAAGTTGCGGAGGGCCTCACTAAGTAGCCGAGGCTGGCCACGAACCCAGATCCTCCGGTCTCAGACTCCCAAGTACTGGGATTACAAGCATGCACCACCATGCCGGGCCCTATTCTATTTTTTAAATTTCAAACAGGGTCTCAATAAGTTGCTGAGGGCCTTGCTAAGTTGTTGAGGCTGGCCTTGAACCTGCGATCCTCCTGTCTCAGCCTCCTAAATACTGGGATTACAGGCATGTGCTACCATGCCGGGCTTTTTTTTTTTTTTTTTGGTTTTAGTAGTATATCATGTGCATTTTCCTTATCATTAAATGCCATTCAAAAGCATGGTTGCTATTGGCTGTCTGCTATTTATGGTGACACAGTCCATTTCACCGTGAGCTCAGTATTGGCCCTTGGCTTATATCCAGCTCTTCATCATTTAAAAATATCGTGTTCAGAGATATCCTTGAATGAAAATCTTCACTTGGGATATGTTTCTAAAGGTTGAATCATGAGGCAAGGATCATGAACATATTTAAGGTTTTTGTTACACATTGCTGTCTTGTGTCCACATGTTCCCAGGGGGCAAACCGAGTGCCTATTTCTTGTCAATTTCTCTTATGATTCGCAGCTTCTGTCTGATGCTTCTAGACCTCCCTCTTTGTCCAGTCCCATCACACTGCCGCCATCTTGTATTCTCCCTCCATGGCTTCTCTCAGAGAGAAAGAGAGGAGGCTCTAGTCCTTGGACTGTTTGAAATGTGTTCCCTATATTTCTTCAAAGTCCTTTACTGCTCCATGACTCTGTTTCGCTGCTTTGAGGTGACGTGGATTTCCCTGAGTTTAACTAGCTGGGTAACTTCTACCTGCCCTCTGGACTTGACCCAGGACCTTGTACCATCTGCAAAGCATCTTCTGACACTTGAGGTTGGTTTTGGAGCCCCCCCCCCCAGTCCTTCCCTGTCAAAGCGCTCACCATGCTGTACTGCGTGCTCAGCTCTCTCCCCTCCAGGGGTGAGCTCTCTGGGAGTAGAGGCATGTCTTCTTTTCCACTGTGTCTTCAATGCCTGACATTGCATTTGATAGTGATGGATACTCAGTAGATGCTGAATGAATGTTTATTTTAAACATACTTAAAGGTTAATCTCTCTTTCCATACCCCACAGTCCATCCCATTCCACTTAAGTAGTTACTGGGAGTTTTTCTGGTTACAAAACATCTTGTTTAATGACCCAGAGTTGCATCAAAAAGAGGAAGAAGGATAGGAAAAGTAATGAGAGAGAGAGAGAGAGAGAGAGAGAGAGAGAGACATCAGAATATAAATCATTATGCTTTATATTTCTATATGGTTTTCATAATTTGCAATGTTCTTTCATGCACTTTATTTCACTGCAGGATTCTAAGCCCCCTCCTGGAAGGACAGGCTCTCGTCTGGTGTTCTATCATCTTCCGTAGAACCCCTTGCAATTGTTGGCATAGAATTATTGGTGTTTGCTGCTATATCTCCATTGCCTAGCCCAGTGCTCAGTGCACTGTAGCTATTCAGTAAATATTTATGAACTCAGAGAAAAAGCGTCATTATCTCCATCTTATAGACAAGGAAATGAAGCTTGGAGAGTTGACATTTCAATCTAGGGAGTCGGATTCCAAGTCTGGTGTTCTTTTCACTAGATGTCAGCTAATAGAGTGGGCTTTTCTCTCCCCATGGGAAAAATATGAGAGTGGGCGAAAAATGCAAGAGGAGAGTATTGGAGAAAAAGAAGAGAGGTCAGAAGGGAGGAGGAAGTCATAAAGATGGAGAGAGCAGAGGCAAGAGGCTTGAAATCGACACCTTGATGATGAAGGGAGGATAAATAGAAACTCTGACTCTACATAGGAGGGGCTTTGTCACTCCATCAAGCTGACCAAGTCAAGAGCCCACTAAGAACGGCTATACAGAGGAAAAAAATACATATTTGGTGGTACTGGGATTGAACCCAGGGGCATTCTACCGCTGAGCCACATCCCCAGCCCTTTTTATTTTTTATTTTGAGACGTCAAGTAATGTGTGCATGTATGAATGTATCATTTTGAATCTATAATGTATAATTACAATGCACCAATAAAAGTATATGAAAAAGAATAGTTAAAATGATAACTGTTTATAAATAAATAAATAAATAAATATACATATATATGGTAAAGTGATGGAAAATACTTAAAAATTTAATGGAGCATTATAATCATGCATTATATTAGGATTCGTCGTGATATATTTATACATGCACATAGTATACATTGGTCTATTTAATTCTTCTGTATCTCCCCTTTCCCTGAGTTCCTCTCTTTCCCATCCCCTTTTTCTACTTTAATAGTCTCTCTTTTAAGATCCCCTTTCCTCCCTTTTTCTTCTCTAGCTTCTACATATGAGAGAAAACAAGACCCTTGACTTCCTGGGCCTGGCTCACCTCACTTAGCATGCTGTTCTCCAGTTCCGTCCACTTTTTCCTTCCGATGACATCATTCCATTCTTCTTTATGGTGAATAAAACTCCACTGTGTGTATGTCCCACATCTTCGTTATCTATCCATCTGTTACTGGGTGCCTAGGCTGGTTCCATACTTTGGCGATTGTGAATTGTGCTGCTATAAACATGTGTACATGTATTGCTAGAGTATTCTGAGTTTAGTTCTCTTGGATACATACTGAGGAGTGGGCTAGCTGCGTCACATGGTGGTTCCGTTCCCAGTCTTTTGAGGAACTTTCATACTAATCTCCATAGTGGTCGTACTAATTTACAATCCTACCAACAGTGTGTAAGTGTTCCTTTCCACTCACCCCCTCCCGTACCCTCACCAGCATTTATTATTATTTGTATGCTTGACGATTGCCATGCTAACTGGAATGAGATGAAATCTCAACACATTTTTTTTTTGCGGTACTGGGGATTGAACGCAGGGGTGTTCTACCTCTGCGCTACACCCCTGGTCCTAGTTTTTTACACTTTATTTTGAAACCGGGTCTCACGAAGTTGCGGAGGGCCTCACTAAGTAGAGAGAGAGAGAGAGAGAGAGAGAGAGAGAGAGAAAGAGAGAGAGAGACAGAGAGAGAGAGAGAGAGAGAGAGAGAGAGAAAGAGAGAGAGAGAGAGAGAGAGAGAGCTAGCTGAGGCTGGCTGTGAACCCGGATCCTTTGTATTTCTTTTTCTTTTCATGGTACTGGGGATTGAACCCAGAGGGATTCTACCACTATTTTGTATTTTATTTTGAAACAGGGTCTTCCTAAGTTACCAAACACTAGCCTCAAACCCACCATCCTCTTGTCTCAGCCTCCCAAGTACCAGGATTACAGCAGCGCACCACCTTGTCCCGCTCCATCTTTCTTCTTTGGCCATAGCGAGAACCTTCAGCTCCCATTAGTGTGATCACCTTGACTTCTCAGTAACAGCACTACATTCTTCTTGCCTCTAGGTATTGGTTTATCATTCCCTCAGCCCAGAACATCCTCTCTTCTCTTTTCCACCTTCTGTCTTATCCTAGTGAGCAAGGCTCATCTCAAGTTCCCTCCCCTGCATGCAAAAACAACATTGCTTTTTATACCTCCTCATGGATGGTCACTAATAAAGGCCATTGTATTTCTTTTGAGAAGTGTCTGTTTAGTTCATTTGCCCACTTATTGAGTGGGTTATTTGGGTTTTTTTTTGGTGGTAAGTTATTTGAGTTCTTTATATATTCTGGATATTAATTCTCTGTCAGAAGAGGAGCTGGCAAAGATTTCTCCCTGTCCTGTAGGATCTCTCTTTATGCTCTCGGTTGTTTCCTTTGCTGTGCAGAAGATTTTTAATTTGGTGCCATTTCATTTACTAATTCTTGGAATTATTTCCTAAGCTTTAGGAGTCTTCTTGGGAAACTTGTTGCCTGTGCTTTTATGTTGGAATGTTAACCCTAAGTTTTCTCTCAGCAGTTGCAAAGTTTCTGGTCTAATTCCTAGGCCTCTGATCCATTTTAAGTTGACTTTTGTGCAGAGCAAGAGATAAGGATCTAGTTTCATTCTTCTACAAATGGCTATCCAGTTTTCCCAGTACCATTTGTTAAAAAAAGACTGTCTTTAGCCAGCCACAGTAGCACATGCCTGTAATCCCAGTACTTGAGAGGCTGAGACAGGAGGGTCGCAGGTTCAAGGCCAGCCTCAGTAACTTAGCGAGACCCCCTCAGCAACTTAGTGAAACCCTGTTTCAAAATAAAAAATAAAAAGAGCTGGGGGTGTAGATTAAGGTAGAATGTCCCCACTGTTCAATTCCCAGTAGCAAGAAAAGACTTGTCTTTTCTCTAATGTGTGTTTTTGGCAGCTTTATCAAGGGTCAGATGACTGTATCTGTGTGGGTTTCTTTCTGTGTCCTCTATTTTATTCCATTGGTCTACATGTTTTATGCCAGTGCCATGTGGTTTTTGCTACTATAGCTTTGAAGTATAATTTGAAGTTGGGAATTGGGATATCTCCAATATTGCTCTTATTGATAAGAATTGCTCTGCCTGTGCTTGGTCTTTTATTCTTCCACATAAATCTTAGGCCTGTTTTTTTTTTTTTTTAGTTATGTGAAGAAAATCATTGGTATCTTATTGGGGATTGCATTAAATCTATAGATTGCTTTTGGTAGTATGGCTATTTTAACAACATTAATTCTTCCTACTCAAGAATATGGAAGGTCTTTCCATATTCTAATATCTTCTTCGATTTCTTTCTTCAGTGTTCTATAATTTTCATTGTAGAGGTCTTTCACCTCCTTGGTTAGATTTATTCCTAGGTATTTATTTTAGGCTATTGTGAAAGGAACTGCTTTTTTTCAGCTCAGAATTTTTTTATTCAACTTTGCTTATTGTTCCTATTTTCTTTCTTTCTTTCTTTCTTTCTTTCTTTCTTTCTTTCTTTCGTGGTACAGGGGATTGAACGCAGGGGCGTTCTACCTCCGTGCTACACCCCCGGCCCTATTTTTTTTATACTTTTATTTTTATTTATTTATTTTTTTTGCGCACCGGGGATTGAACCCAGGGGCGTTCTACCTCCACGCTACACCCCCCGGCCCTATTTTTTATACTTTATTTTGAAACCAGGTCTCACGAAGTTGCAGAGGGCCTCACTAGGAGAGAGAGAGAGAGAGAGAGAGAGAGAGAGAGCTGAGGCTGGCTGCGAACCCAGATCCTCTGGTCTCTGCCTCCCAAAGTACTGGGATTACA